>JAFVLL020007673.1:46317-218115 GCA_021397915.2 Tor tambroides
ATATATATATATATATATATATGCTAAAATGAAATGAAACTGAACTGAAAATACAAAAATAAAAACTGATTCAAAATAATAAAAACTATAATAGTATCTCTGCTACATATCTATATTCTGAAGCGGTAAAATGGCTGTTTAAAAAAATACAAATATTGAGATGCAATATAATGAATATCATTACAAGAATGAAAAATATTAATTTTATATCACCCATTCCTACAGTCCCTATTAAAGAGATCTCATGGCATAATGACATAATACCAAACTGTCCGTTCTGACTGCATGAAAAGCTATGGAAGATGAGAGAGAGTTTTGTTTTGATTTTTATGAAGAAATGATAAAGGGCTAAATATTGTAGGTAACCTTTTTGAAGGGAGAAATGTCAGGCATTTCCTCAATAAAGCCTGCACATTTTCAGGCAGCTCCTGGGAAAAAGACAGAGACAAGAATATTAGTAAAGCATCAAACCCAGCCAAACGCTGATAAATCAGCACTATCTGTCATTCATGCCATAAACCCTGCTGAAAAGCGAAGTTTTATGAGAACATTTGGAAAACATTAGCCGTATGACCAGTGAGCGTTCAGTGTCAAGCTAAGAAGAGTTTATCTGAGAGGTTTCAAAGTAAACCTTTTAAAGTAAAATTCCTTTGAGATAAAGCACTTCCTACCAAGACACTGATTGTGTATTTTTCTGTCCAGCAGTAAAAGGTTTACAAAAAAGCAAACATAATCAAATATCTTTGCAAGGAATATAAAGTACAAAGATGAAAGGCTATCCATTAATAAAACCTACCTTAATTGCATCTAAGCACCCGTGTTCCTCGGCAAGAACAGTGATTATGTCATCCATGCATCCTGTAGAGACAATGAGATGCAAAAAACATCAGAGATATTCCAATGGCGAAAGGCATTACAACAGAAAATAGACATAATAATGTGATGTGAATACATAAATAGCTTCACTTGGACACAAACTTACCTAAAGTGATGATGAACTTCATTTTCTCACTAATATCAATGTTCTGTAGAATCTTCCGCCCCTATTGGACAACACAAGTCACATGACATCAAATAGTAAATGTTAGAATCATTATGGTTAATGTCAGAGAAAATGAAGATTTTTGCAGTATGCAAATTTCCTATGCCCTACTATATATACAACAGAGCATACTAAATGCAATGCTGTAACCCACAATGCAATGTGCCCGATTTCTCTTTTTAAAAAGAGTAGGCTTTCTCAAGCCAAGATTAAAGTTTGTTTAAAAAATTTTTACTATCTAGTTTAACATTTCTTCTGGCCTGGGATGGTTATTATCATTCACTAAAACTATTTCAACATTTTTGTGAATTGAAATTAAGTTAAAATAAAACTATTTATTTCAACTATAAAAATATTAGATTAAAAAGAAAATCTAATAAAAAATATTATTTTAAACATATTCTAAACATATTTCTAATGCTATTAGTGTCATTAAATTTTTTTTCAAATATTTCAACCGTAAATAAAATAAATGAAACAAACTAAAAAATTAATGAAAAATCCGAAAAATGCATAACAAAATTATTTACAAATGTCACAAAATCAAACAGAAACTAAAAGTATAAAAAATTAATTTAAAATGTTAATAAAAACTATCATAAAACATACATAATACTACAATAACACTGGCCTGGAAAGTTGAATTAAAAATGAATGATAAAAAAAAGCAATTTGATGTCATGATTCAGTATTCAGTGCATTTCAAGCTGCAAAATTATTCAGTGTATTTCAAGCAAATATGTCCCTTTTTTTTTTTTTAATCGCCTTTCATGACATTTTGCAATCAACCTCATTGACAACCAATGGATTATTTGAGGAGAAAAGGAATTTATAAACTTTGCCGTCTTTGATAAATATGCATAAAATGTAACCTGTAAGTAAAACCTTGGGGACTTGCTTTTGTTAAAACATATACAATATATATGTACAGTAACATCATAAATTATTCATATCTTGGGAAAAAAAGAAATAATTTGCATCAATGTAAAATTCAGTTCAGTCCTTGTTGAGCTGAATCAATGAAAACTCTTGAGAGCGTACCACACAGAGTTCAAACAGAAGCACCCCGAGAGACCAAACGTCTGATTTGGGCCCTGAAGGAAGAGGGGCCTCAATGACCGAGGGGTTGCTAGAATAGAAACAGCCTTGAGCAATAACCTCTGGAGGCAGGTAAGATGGATACCTACGGAAACACAGAGGAACAGAAGACACGGGTGTTGGAAAGGTCTCGCAGAGTGCAGATGTGGTCCTTGTGATGACAGATAACAAAAGACGCGTCCCACAAAACCCAAATCACAACCGGATATTATAAGACGGGCCCTCTGAGAACATGAGGGCTCCTAGTTGTGCCACTCAGCTATGTTATTTATGATACCGAATAAGGGAGCCGCTTTGATATCCAGGATCTGCTTTTGATCAAAACAAAGATGGGCCACAATGATGCTCAACTAATGTTAGTTCATCTTTCTTTATTACGAGAGCACAGCGTGACCCATTGATCTTTTTTTTTTCATGAAAGGCTGACGCTTCGGTTCGGAGCCGCGATGCATCTTAAAAAGACGGCACACAAGATTTAAGCTCGCCCTGACTTTCTGCTCTGCTATAATGATGCCGAGATGTTATCTGTACCCTTATATATACTCCAAAGCACGTGAGTTTCATTTTGAGGAATATGTTAGATCAGGAAACAAATGGAAAACATTAGAACTGAATGACGTACCCAATAGGAAAGTCAACATCTGCTCCGTGGTCGGTCATATGATACAGACCGAATTTGGCCAGCTTCACTTTACCCTGTTAATTTGCAAAAGAACATTTTATTCAAACAGTGAGCTGAAAGCACGTCACAGTAAGACATCAATTCTGATATCATTCTGACAATTTTATTGTGCTTATTGTATAAAATAAACTTAAAAAACACTAACAGTGACATACAGTTTGTCAGAAATACCAGTTTATTTAGTATAAAGCTTTTATATTAAAGCTATGAAATATGATTAAATGTTTGAGCAACAATAATTAGGTTTAGATAAAAATAAAATAAAATAAAATTTGAGGAACTGGACAACCCTCAAAAAATTACAAGTTTAAATAAAATAAAATAAAATAAAATAGGAGGAACTGTTCAACCCACATCATTTTTTACATCATGCAGCTTGTCTGTGATTTCTCAATACACGTCTGTGTTTCTACATACCTCGCGGTCCAGGAGAACATTGTTGGGAGACAAAGCACGATGCACCATGCCGTATTTATTCATGAACTCCAAGCCTTCCAGCACTTCAGAGGCAACCTGTAGCACCTTCTCTGGACTAATATAGACAAGAACAACTTGAAATATTGAAAAATGAACTTATTAAACAATATTACAACCAAATATGTACCTATGCCTACCCATACATATACCCATGTTAAACTATTTATCACATCTCCTGGAATAAAGACCTGATCATGAACAATCACAGATTTTTTGGTAGACAAAACAAACAAAAAAGAAAGAAAGAAAGAAATCTAAAAAATGTAAGTAAAAGTAAAAAGACAAAATACAAAGTGTTATCGTAGTCTAAAAATAAATAAATATGCACACATATACAGGCTCTGTGGAAATGAAAGGTATATTCCAATAGTACACAATAGAAAATAATTTATGTGCCATTAATTCATAATAAAATGTCTGATTTTGACAGTAGATGGCAGAACAAGAGCAGCATAAATATGTGGTCTGAGCTGTTCAGTCACTGCTAAAATCAATCAGTTATTGGGAATACATCATTGGTTTAGCTGGGAATTCCGCTCAAACAGCTACAGTACGTCTGTGCTTAATAACATGATACTGGATGAAAAAAAAGAGCTGAAAGTAAAAGACACCGCATTCGTCTGCTTTTAATTGAAAACACAGAGGACAAACAGTCTGTACAAACACAGGCTGCTGGGTGAGTCTGACCTCAAAAATAAACGCCTTATGGGTATAAAAGTTCATGTCACTTAACGAACAATAGTGAGTTTGAGTGCTTTGTGTAGGTAGACATTTTAGAATCAATCAATGCTAGAATTGAAAAATAAGGATGATTACATTTAATAAGTAATTTTAACCTGTTGAAAAAAGTGTTCCCCATGTACTTTGACTGGAAACGGATGTTTTCTTATCAGTCAAATATTTTAAAAGCAGCACATTCTGACTTTTCTGACTAAGTCTAGAAACTTGTAGAAAGGTCTGGATGTTGAAAAACATGTTTCTTTGGAAAAATCTGGACAGGTTATTGTGGTGGTGAAAATATTGGAAAATGTAACTCGATGCTTTATATATTGTCTAAAAAAAATGGAAGCTTTACTGATTTCAATAAGTTGCTTTTGCCCTCTGTCTTGTTTTCAAGTCATTTTTTTGTAACATTCGCTCAGTACAATACCATCGACGTCTACAGTCTTTGATAGTGAACTGCTGTCACGCTGGCCCAATTTACGACCACTATCAACATTTAGCATTTTCTTACACTCTGATCCCAATTGTGTCAATGTTAATACAACATATCGCCCTAATAACGCAGGCCAAAGACAACACACACAACGATCAAATGCTTTCAAAAAAGAAAAGCTTTCAAAAACTGGCCACATGAAGAATTTCCACATGAGAAGATACAAACCACTAATGGATCTCAGAACAAAAACCAAAAAAAGCTCTGCCACAAATATTAAAGCAATGAGTCTGTTGACCTGATGATGTAGAACAGATTAAAAATGATAAAAATGATAGTCACTGAGTGAATTCAGACGAGTATGAACTGTTCAAATACACCTTTCAGAAATACTGTGATGGTACCATGGGACAATGTTGTATCAAATGGTAATACCATGGTAAATCACTATTGGAATCACTATTTTCAGGTCATTTATATAAACTGATGCTTTTATTTGTTGGTGTTGCCTTAAACTGAGCAAAAATGGGCTATTTCTAGTTTTTCATTAAAGAATCCCTCATTTGCAGCAGCATCAGGAAAACAGACCATATGCAATCAGTTATAATCCATATGCACGTGTTACCTGACTGGTTTCCCTTGCTTCAGAAGGTCCTTCAAGCTTTTTTCATAGTGCTCAGCTACAATAACCAGACGTTCTGCAAAATGTCAAGAGGACAAATTAGAGTTCATGGGAATCAAACTCACAACCTTGGTGTTGCAAGCACCATTCTCTACTGTTTGAGCTATAGGAACATTTTGCATCTCAAGTAAACTTATCTGTGATTTATTTATTCTATATTTGCGCTGTTCTGCACGTCAACAAGACTCTCAGCCTCCAACCGAGAAACATCCAGAAAAAAAGTCACAGTATCTTCAAAAAAGCTATTGTTTTGCAAATGCAATCACTCCAAAATGTACAACATTCATACTATTCCCATTTGAATCACATAGTGACGAAAAAACTAAAGAAGAGCATCTTAACAATTGGCTTTAATAACCCAGTCATTATCCTCAGAAATGAATATTGCCTCCAGCGAGATGATGACCTGCATTCAAGGTCATTTCTCAAACATGAAAGAAAGTTATAACTCTAATAAATCTGCATAAATGTCATAAGGACTTCAAACACATGTGTTTGCATACACATGCATCGATCTCAGAGGGTTTTCTCATAGGGGACGCGTGCATGATACAAAGCACATCGTGCGTGATAAATACTGAGCTAACAGTCATAAAGCAACGAAAGATAAAAAGAAAGATTCTCGCAGGCAGAATCCGCACACGAATAATGTCATTAAATCGCAAAGATAAAAATCACTAAGATAAAAGACAATAAAACCCTGAAGAGCACCAGAAAACAAAAACAGACTTGGTGAGGTATTAAAACGAAAAGAAAAACACATTTCAACTTAATGACTTTGCAAAAAAGTGCTATGACAATATAAAGGTGACGTGTGCACTTCTTTTGAGGTTAAAATCTCCAGTACAAAGTGTCCAATAAACAGCTAGAACTATAAGATGTTTGTTTTGATACATATTGTACAAAAAACTCAAGATGAACTCTAATTTGATTCGATGACTTTATTCTTATAGCGCTTGCTTTAAAGCAGCTTCACAGACATAAACAGGAAAATAACAATGTCAATGTTGCATGTTCATCGATTATGAAACGACTTCAATTTCAACTATAAATGTCATTATTGACTCAAATCAAATTCAATAACAGTGTTCATCAATAATGAAACTTTACAAAAGTAACAAAATTGTTTACAACTTTGATACACCAAACACTTCTAAAAAAACCATCCAATTTTCAAAAGATTTTGACACATTCAGTTAAATTAACTAGATAGCCATAAGACACATTGTTTTTTTTTTTGTTAGATATTTATAAGACATAAACTGTATTTACTGTCATTTATCGATGGACGTTACTTCTTTATACTGTTACCCTTAAAAGACTCTTAATATCCAGTACCGTTATCGATTTAACTGCACTGACACTATTGGATGAGGACAAACCTTCAACTGAATTTAAGCTGAATAATGACACTGTTGTCTTCTGCTTTATAGCTGAATTCAATTTGCAACATAGACACTGTTACTGAACCGAACTGAATCAACACTGAACTGACTTGAGTTGAATAACAACACTGCTGTCTTCAGCAGAGCTTGTTTCATAATGAATCAAATTTATTTAACTGAACCAACACTGAACTGACAGACACTATTTGAGGTTTGTATCATTGATTCTGAATAATTCTTCCCTGTGAAGCTGGAACAATCTGTGTTGTATAAAGCTCTAAAGGCGACTGGATTTGACTAGACTTTATCTTATTTGGGCATCTGATGATTTGTCAGTCATTTAATGAGAAATGCTTTACAGTAAAGCATGAAGGCCATCATACCATGCTTCCCTCTGGTGATGTCCACATATTGGCACAGTCTGGGATGGGTGATGGTCTTGAGGATCTGAAAGCGTCCCAGGATCTTAATGGAGTTGGGGGTGAGAGGAAGCCCATTGCTGCCACACACATCATGAGGAAGAGGAGAGGCGAAGAAGGTGGAGGCTCCCAGCTCCGCATCTCTGAGGGGCTGCATGATTCACCTGATGCTTAACAAACACACTGACATGGGGAATATATAGCATACAGAATAAATGTTGTATAATTTTAAATTGTTAGAATTGATCACTGTACATTATACCATGCATACTATACATTAAATATAGCAAAAACAGTTACAACAGTTAGTGTTACAACAGTAAAATTGCGGTAAATTTTCATTATGACTGTCATGCATGTTAATATTTTATATGATAAAGGAGAACACAGATTTATCATAACACTAAAACGTGTATATTTTAACTCAGTATTGCCCGATACAGTTACAACATAAACTAAATCGATAATATTTTACAATATTGAAATATACTGTACACACATTGATATCTGCATGATTGCTGACGTTCGTGCTTTACAAATGCAAAATAAAATCAGCGGCATACCTGTTTGTCTGAAATGAAAGATTGCGCCATTTGATTCACGTGTCCATTGATAATATTACTGATATATATGTATATTAGTAATTTTGAGAGATCAGTTTAGTCTTCCGGCGACTGTAAACAGCTGAAGCGCGCGTTGACGTGTTTATCCCGCGCCAGCGAACTGCTGAACGACGCGTGACCGTGGCGTCATCATCCTACGACGCCGGTGAGAGACGGGTCTAGCGTGTGGCTTTATAGGAAAGAAACGTACGGTTGCAGTTTTATGTGAGTAGTACAGCTCGCATTGACGTTTTAATTTATGAGTATTGTCTGTTTGTCTATGTAATGTGTTAGGAATGTATTTTAAGTCAAGCTGTAAAAGGACAGATGTACTAGAAAGAATGACGTGTGAAGTGACAGTCAGCACTGTTTCAATATAAAGACGTTAATAATGATCCTTCTGTATGAATATCGCTACGGGGGAAAAAAAACATGTATTATGGCACATTATGGTTAAATTTCCATCCTTGCGTAGACATTTGCTTTAAAGGCTCGAAAAGTGAATTTAGTTGATAATTTATGACAACAATTACATCAATCATTAATATATTGTTATTTCTCTCTTAATTTTATAATAATGTACCTTTAAATGAATAATGCTTTAATAGATTGCTTTCTGCCTTTCTTTTACTTTCATTTGCAGTATGTGGTCTGTCAAACAGGTTCATTCATTTGTCCTGAACAAGTCAACATATAAAAATGCCTCTGCATGTCTTATTCTTATCATATTGCATAATTATACTGTGTTTGCTCAGGCCACCTATATCTGAAAAAGCCTTCATCTTGTTTAATTTGTTCAACATAATAGAAAACATAACCTTTACTAATCATAAACCAGTGTATTGACGTGTGTAGTGAATTGCTGAAGGTGTTTGTAAACGATAATACGTGTCGATACAATAATCATTTCTCCAGTTCTGTCATCTTAAAATGGACATAATATGCTTGTTTTACAGACCTTATTTTAAATAAATTAGAATAATTATTTCTAATTAATAATATTAAATCATACGTTATTTGAATAATTATCAAATAAATTATCACACATTAATTAAACAAAAAATAAATAAAATCATATTCCACACTTTTTTGTGTCCCAAAATGGTCTAGAAGTAAAATATAGGACATGTCACGTGCTTTTCTTTTGGGTCCCTATTCAGTTACTTGAGGGACAGTTACAATCACATAAAAACATCCCTGTGGGATGCAAATATTTAAGATCATTTAGAATTTCTTGAAGATGAATAGAAGAGAATGAAGTGTTTAATGTGATTTGACTGACGCTGGTGGCCAACGGAAGCTCTGACTAATGTCTGGCACAAGCGCGTGGTCTTTATCTCCTCACCCTTCAGACTTGCATGACAGTGACAGCTGCTCCTGCAAGTGTTACATTCACTGGTGTCAGATGGCCTTAGACGCCGTTGTTTTTGGTTGCGTTTCATACATTTTATATATCTGTTGCATGGCTAACATTCATGTTTATTGGCTGTCGTATGATGCCGATGACCACCACTGTATGGCATTATGGGAAAACGGTGACAACTGAGCTTTTTGGAAATTTTTTTTGGAAGCGTTTGGGCTCCGGCTCGGCCCCGGGACTCGTTTTCAGGGGTTATGCAAATGAAAACAGTCCTGTCATGGTGCTCATAAATTCTTCCACCACAGGCCCATTTAAAGCAGTTCAAGAACTTCAAAAACAAGAGACTTTGATCCACGATATTATCAACTCCAGCTTTTTTGTGTTTCTAATTTCCTCATCTGAACTCTTTGTTTTCATCCCGAGCCAGCTGTTGTTTTCCAGCACCACCCTGCACTATGTGTTATGATGTGTTCTTCTCTTTTTCTACGCCTTGTAAAAATTCCCTTAGTCCTTTTGCAGTGGATGGGCCCAAGCCAAATGTGTAACGTGTCCATGTTCCTTCACCAGCTGTCTTTCGACTGTTGTTTGATCCATCGTGGAGCCAAAGAGGATTCCTCAACCAAAACACAAGAGCTGAGAGGACAGTGATGCAATTACGTAGTATTTGGACATTTAGATGCCATATGGTTTGACTCCATCCTCTTCCTTGTTCAGGAATATTGCAGTTGACCTGGACGTTGGCTAGGCGATTCGAACGGTACTGAAGTGCGAACCCGAAAGCAGGGTTCGCTGGGATTAGGATGGAGAATGTGCGCTTTGATGAGGTTTTCGCATGTTGTTTGGCGTCTAGCCGATCTATTGTTGAGCATCTGGCTGGTGTCAGATGTTTCATTATAATTCTCCTTCATGGAAGGGGATTAGGACAGAAACTTGGCCACGTATCGGTATAAATTACAAATTAAAGCACCGTCTAAAGTTCGCCAAAACACCTCATGTTTACGTGCGCCAAAGATCTGAAAAGGTCTAATTTAAAGAGGTCATGCTCTCAAGTGCCGCATGTTCCCAAACACGGATAGGATGTCTCTGTGGATCCTCTTTTTTTGTACATGTTTATGAGTGACTAAGAGTTCCTACCGCGTTTGATCTTTTCCTTTGGCTTGTTTTTCAGGTTCCTGGTACGATCCCTTTTCAAGATGTCAGGCCACACACCCTCACTCATGAGACTGGAACAGAAGGCCGCGGAGGCTGACCAGATCATCGAATACCTCAAGCAGCAGGTCCAGCTGCTGAAGGAGAAAGCCAGTAAGTGGATGCATGAGGCATGCATGTATGCTGATCATGGGTCAATGACCAATGAGGATGAAAAGTAGAACGAGGAATCTTTGAATAATCTACTTAGAAATATAATATTTGCATTTATAGAGGTTTCAAACATTTATACCATTTGAACCAAAACAATACTAATAATGAAAAAAATATAAAGAATAATGCAGCCTTGGTGAGAGTAACAGGCTTCTTTCAAAAGCATCTTATGGCCACTAAACTTTTGAACAGTAGTGTATATTTTAGCATTGTAATGAAATAAAAAAAAATTTAAAAAAAGCTAATGATAAGCAGTAGACAGTTGAGTTGAGAAGCTCTGAATTAATGTGTGTTCGTCTTGTTCTAATGAATGTAATGTTTGGTGTAGTTGTGCAGGCCGCAGTGAAAGAGGAAAAGAAACTGATGGTGGAGAATGCCAAGCTCAAGAAGGACATTGAGGAACTGAAGAAACAACTTCTGGAAATGGAAAAGAGTAGAGGAGGTATAGTATCACAACATACTGTATTCTTGCTGATGTTTTTGAAATAATGAAATACTAAGATGCTGTACTTGAAAACATACTGTAACGTTTAGATTTCAAAATCTCTACAGTCCAAAATTAAACACATCGACACATGACCACATGCATTAAGACATCAGTGATGCCTGTTGGGTAGTCAGAAGTGCCTTTAGATGAATACAAATAAATCTTCACGTTGTGTTGAGAATTTGGGATTCACAAAAACATTGTTTTGCTAGTTATAAAGAAGTAAAATAATTTGATTTGTACTTTGCAGTGAAAGATGTGTCCATGCCTTCAGCGGAGCCCAGCATCCAGTTTGTCTCTAAACCCACAGCCTCAGAGCCACCTGCCCCAGCCACAAAAACCACACCAGCCAAAAACAACGATGACACCAAAAAGATAAAAGCCGAGAAGAAGGGTAAGCATACTTCTGAGACTATAGCCGGGTTTCCATCCAAAGTTGCGAATTTGGAATATCACATAAAACATTTGCAATCCATCCAATGAGTCAAAGAGAACAAAATGATCACTTCCTGATAAACTGGCACTAAATATCACTAAGAAAAGTAGGAGAAGCCACTGAATATAATCATTTTCATATATAATAAATTACTTGCACCTCAAAACAAAATAAATGCGGTCATTGCTTTCGGAGGTAGATGCCTGCTGTTTGGGAACGCAGTCGTGTAAGACAATTATACAGTAATACTTTGATGACAGACTTTGCTCAGGCGTTTCAGAATGACCATAACATTTCAGATGCTATGGAATGAGATCGGTCCACTGGTTCGTCAGGTTTAGCGCAAAGTCTCATGACTTTTTTGATGCACATGGAGGAATTTATTCGACAAATGCACTTCCATCTCCCATTATTCGCATTAACCCTTTTTCGCACGAGTCAAAATCCACCTCAAGCGAGCGTAAAAACTTTGTGAATTAATGGATTTTTATTCAAAATTTGCCATTTGCATCAGTCGTTTCTGATGCAATACTTCAAAATGCGCATCAAAACAGGGTGATGGAAATAAAAAAAAAATCCTAATAGCTATTAAGAGTTGCAAAGTTTCCAGTGCTGTTGATTCATTTGCAACACCATCCTAAATGTTTGTGATGTCAAAATCAAAATCAGATCATTTTCAATTAGTTGCTAAATCTACTCCCACTGAATGAAATTAAGTTGTATATAAAACTTTTATGTAGAATTATGCTGTAAATTGCAATTAGAAGAAGGTGTCAATAATATAGGGCCATAAAAAATTACTTAGTAAGGCTAGGCTGTGTCATGTCTAGGGGTTAATTGAATATTTGGGAATATGTGAATGATTTACATTTCAGTTACACATAGGAATGAGAAAAACATTTTACTAATGCACAATCCCACTCTCATAAACAGTGCAGCATAATGAACAAATTTGAAGCTTGAGGCCATGAGTTGAATATAAGCTGTGGATGCAGGTCAAACTCATTTGGCTTACAACCAGATCTGAAAGCAAACCAGATTTAAAGACGTCACTGATGTCTTCTGGGGGTTACGTTTCTAAGTATTCCTGCCCTACAGAATAGAGCATTTGAAATGGCTCAGATTTCCTTTCATGGTTATTTATTATGAAAATAATTTTCATTTCCAATCACTTAAACGCTTTCAAACGCTCTGTTCATATCTAAGTACAGATCGCAGATCGTTTTTGTGCATTTATAGGCTGAGAAAAAACAAGTTAACTTGTTTGTTTGCTTTGGGCTGGGATGTTAAAAGTAGTTTCATAAATTTCAAATGTCTCTTTTCCTTCAGTGTTGATGAATGCTGTGTTTTGGTGTGGATGTAGCACCTGTAGTTCATGCATATCTATTTCTTGGCAGAACTGCATGATTTCTCACATTTAGAAGGTTTTGAGGAATCTTGGCACTTTTTCTATCAACATTTTCTTAACGTAGGGCTGCACGATTAATCAAAATCACCATTGAATTCACAATAGCCATGTGTGATTATTAAACCACAAAAGGCTGTGATTGAATCAATTAGACACGCAGTCTGCATGCACTGCATGCTTCAAAGTAAAGGGCCGCCTACTATACTCATTTTTCCTTATTAAAAGTTTGGAGTAAAAAGCATATTTAACAGCTATTGACAACTTTACCTGAAACTCAAAAGATTTTCTGAGAAAATAACGAAGGTTTAACCGGGCCACCTTGCAGTGGTGCGTGAAAATGAACAATTATGCAAGAAAATATCACTGGCGCTTTTCACATAAGGTGCAGTTTGATGCCCAGTGACTTTTTCCAAGTATTAAAGTTTCAAGTATTGTTTGACAAAATATGTCTAATAAAAAATGAACTTGTCATGAAAAATGGTCATTTTGGCCTTCTTGACTGTAAACTGATTTTATCAACTCAGGAAAACTTACACTACCGTTCAAAAGTTTGGAGTCAGATATTAAAAAATGTCTCTTATGCTCACCAAGGCTGCCTTTATTTGATCAAAAATTTACAATACTGCAAATTTTAAAATGTCATTTATTGCTGTGATGGCAAAACTGTTACTCATTTTAATGCATCCTTGCTGAATAAAAGTATTATTTCTTTACTGACCCTAGACTTTTGAACTGTAGTGCTTTGATTTCCTCTGCCTGGAAATCATTGTGTTCAGTGCTAACGCTTGAATAGACTACACATAGGTTTTCATATTCAAGACTTGTAGGGTGAAGTGGTGTTCCAAAACGGTTTCCCCCAACCCCATGAGTCCGGAAACAGTGGTAAAGTTGTACTATTTTCAAATGACTGGAGCGATTAGAAACAAACACCATACTGAAGCCATTGTTGGCACAATTGTTTTGGGAAAAGTTCAAAAACAGAACACACAGGAAAAGCCGACAGAATTTCCAGTTGTAGACTTTTAAAAGTGTCGCAACAGCTCCCTTGGGAACAATATGCACAAGCTAAAAATATCATTCAAAGAGTTGCATTACAAACACCTCACAAACTAAAGGCACATTTCCTCAGGGTGGATATGTACTGTAATAAAACCCCAGAATGACACGGTGTCCCGAGGTTGGTACAATGTCTCTAACAGCTCTACATACACAGCTTGTGCTTTTTACTGATATTTATGGTGTGTTGGTTGATGGTTGTAGTTGTTAAAGTTACAAACACAAAAATATGTGAAAGACATCATCTGATGATCTGTACGCACTTTTGGTCCAGGAGAGAAGAAGGAGAAGAAGCCAGCGGCGCCTCCTCAGGAAGAGGCGAAAGTAGACGTGTCTCGATTGGATTTGCGAGTGGGCTGCATCATCAGCGCCGAAAAGCACCCTGATGCAGACTCTCTCTACGTTGAGCAAGTGGATGTTGGCGAAGCGGCTCCACGCACTGTTGTCAGTGGCCTGGTCAAACACATCCCTCTGGAGCAGGTACTGACCCATCTAACCCCTGACAAACACTCATGTTTATCAGTGAGTCCAGTTTTGACGGTCATTGGAATTAAAGGCATTACAGAAATCACTGAAATGCAACCAATCATTTATTGAATTTGCAAAAACCTAAGCAATTAATATTGTACTTGCAATTATAATCAGTTATTTTCTGAAATGCACTAAATCAATTATTCACTAAGTAATTATTATAATTAAAAAGAACTATTTTAATTTAAAATATTGTAACATTTTTAATTATATGTGACCCTGGACCACAAAACCAGTCTTAAGTCGCTGAGGTATATTTGTAGCAATAGCCAAAAATACGTTGAATGGGTCAAAATGATTGATTTTTCTTTTATGCCAAAAATCATTAGGACATTAAGTAAAGATCATGTTCCATGAAGATATTTTGTAAATTTCCTACTGTAAATATATCAAAACTTCATTTTTGATTAGTAATATGCATTGCTAAGGACTTCATTTGGACAACTTTAAAGGCGATTATCTCAATATTTGGATTTTTTTTGCACCCTCAGATTCCAGATTTTCAAACAGTTGTATCTTATTTATTCAGCTTTCAGATGATGTATAAAGCTCAATTTTGAAAAATTGACATTTATGACTGGTTTTGTGGTCCAGGGTCACATATTACAATTATTTACATTTAATAAATACAATTACATTACTGAAATGCAATTGCTTTAATTACAGATTAATTACGATATTAAATTCTATAATCTATGCATTGAATTTTTTTTGTCAGATCTGATTGATTCATAGAATTTAATAATTCTACACCTTTTAAACTAGCTATAGCATGTTGTCTTATTCAAAATATATTTCTTTTCGATTTATATTTAATTAAAAAAATTAATGGTTTACTTTAAATATCTACAAAGAAGTGTAATTAATTTATCCTTCCAGGGTCTTCAGCATATTAAAAGAAACATGAATTATACACGAAACAAACTGAATCATGGCCAGATCTCAGATTTCTACATGCATTGCATCATTCAGTAAAAAATAATATTTTTTTGTAATAGAGCTAATATTTACACCCCTATTAGACAACGTTTTGGAATAGTCTGAAGTAACGTGAGGGCTATATGTCTCGCTACTGTACCTGAGAGCAATCTTTGTTTGCCGTAAAATGAATGCAGCTCTTGTTGATTAGGTGTTATGTGTCAAAATATTGAGAAGGGGGATATTTCAGTTTTACTGTTTCATATAAAACGTCTGCACTACTACGATTCATGCAGGTCCATAAACCTGCTCCATGCAGACAGCTCAGTCTCTTGTGCTTTATTTTCCAGAACCCTAAGTTTATGATTTGTTTAGGGGATTCCTAGCAGCTCATCAGAAATTCTAATTACACCCATAAAACACATCTGTTTCCTTCATTCATTTAATTTAATCATATTGGGTTTCCCCCCCTCTGGTTATGACTACATCACAGTTGCTTTAAGCATGTTTGTGAATTTATAAAGTTAAAATAATAATGAATGTCTTACAGTTCATTTTGTGCAGGATTTGGAAGTAGATGAGTCGAATGATTATTGCATGTATTCAGTTTATTAATTTTGTTAAGGGTCTGTTTTGCTCTACATCCCTGGTTCTTGGTTATAAAAACAAATAATTCAGCAATTATAAAGTTGCCCAGCTGTTCCTCATAATACGGTACGCTGTTGATGTTTTTGGTCCATTGCATAACTTCTCATTCTGCCATGCAATAAGTTAGATATTAAATTTATAGTATTCTTAAAAAGATTGCTCTCGGTTCCTGTGCTGCCCATTTAGTTCTGTTCATTTTTTTCCGTCTTTAGATGCAAAATCGCATGGCTGTGCTCCTATGCAACCTGAAGCCTGCTAAGATGAGAGGCGTTTTGTCCCAGGCCATGGTTATGTGTGCCAGTTCTCCAGAGAAGGTTGAACTCCTGGATCCCCCAAGTGGAGCCATGGCTGGAGACAGGGTTACCTTCCAGGGCTTCCCAGGTAACGTTATATATTTATACACAAACGTACCACAATGAAATACGATATTTCTGTCCAGCAGTCCAACGGCATCGACAATCTGCTTTGTGGAGCCAATCTGAGTGCATCATACTGATTTATTAAAGGAAATGCTCTCCCAAAAATCAAAGTTCTGCTATGATTTACTCGCACTTATGTTGTTACAAAACCAGTTTGAATTTCTTTCTTCTATGGGACACAAAAGTTAAGTAGAAGCAAGCATATGTTAACCTGAAGCTGTCATGCTCTAAATGGACAAGAATACTCCATAAAAATATCATAAAATTGATCCATATGATGCATGCACTAATCCAAGTCTTTGGTTTTTTTGATAGTGAAAATCTTCATTTTGCCATGTTTGGTTATGAGACGTTGACATCATTGATCAGACTTGCCACAACATGTCTTCATCTTGTGAGGGATGCTCAGATTTATGGGTTGGCCATTTGAAAATTGTTCAAAAGGTGACTTCCTGTTTATATGGGCGTTTTTTTTTTTGGCTGAAATAAGCTGTAATGTAGACCATACTTTGTGCCGGTAGTCAAACGTCTTGCTATGTGACTCTGGAGGCTCCGAGATTTTTCTCAAGATTTTATTTAACCACAGTTGTCTGTTTGAATTTAAGATATCTCAAAAAAGAGCGTGAAGTTCCTTGTTTGGTAATGTAGTTGTTTGTGTTCCACCATATGAGCTAATATTATTTTCCCATTAAAAATAAAGAACAAATTCCTCAGTGCTTAAGGGAACCTCACAAACAATACAAATTTTATTCTCATGCTGTGATACAATATGGTGGACCTGGCGATTTGGAGGAGTGTAGCATTTGC
Source organism: Tor tambroides (assembly GCA_021397915.2). Taxonomy (NCBI): domain Eukaryota; kingdom Metazoa; phylum Chordata; class Actinopteri; order Cypriniformes; family Cyprinidae; genus Tor; species Tor tambroides. Next base: position 63,293 of record JAFVLL020007673.1, read on the forward strand.
GGTCAGTCGAGCACAACAACTAACAGAGAGATTCCCAGGAATTGTGTGAATGTGGAGTGCAGAAGAGGACCATCTGCACAGGACACAATGAGAATAATGTCTCTTTCACCTTTCCATTTAGCCAAAAAACATAAAATGTTGTACAATTCATTTTTTCCAAGTTAATCCCAGTTTAATCCCAAAACAAAAACCAAGCACATAGCAGGAATGAGGCAGTTCTCCAACTTCCTCCAGTTGTTGGGAGTCATAAATGACCTTTACAGCAAAAAATGGTCCTATCGGTTTATTTTGCTGTGTTAAATTATTTTTTACTTTTCTACTTAATTCTTAATTTGTTTTGCTGTTTTTCATGGATTTCCATGTAATAGTTTGGTATTCTTTCATGTAAAAGCCTTTGTGATTCATATCACTTTTTTATTTTTGAGTTTTTATTTTGGATTTACTGCACGCATCTGTAACTCATCACTAAAAGTAATGGAGACAGACTGTGACCTTTCTTAGTCCTTTCTTTGCTTGTGAATTTCTCATCTTATTTGGATCGTAGCACTTATGATGGTTGTGAAAGGTCAGCAGTAGAACAGATGCAAATAACAGGATCCCTGTCTGCATTCAAATCAAGCTTTTGAATTCATTTTGGTTTGATTTATGACTGCTTATTGCAGGTAGTAGCAAAAACACCTGTCTTCATCTGGTTTCCATGAGTTTTTGAGCATCTCATTTTGGCTCGGCTTGAACCAATTATTTAAAATCATTCTAGATTCAGTACAAATTGGCCCGTGGAAGTGGCTGTTAATGATGAGTTGATTTCAAAACCTGCTTTTCTTTTAGTCTTTTCACAGCTGTTGGGAGAAAAATTAATCAGCACTTCAAACTGTCCGCCTCTCTGTTTTGTTGTTCCAGGTGAGCCTGACAAGGAGCTGAACCCTAAGAAGAAAGTGTGGGAGCAGGTTCAACCAGACTTGCGCACCGATGACAAATGTGTGGCCACTTACAAGGGAGCTGCCTTTGAGGTCGCTGGCAAAGGAGTTTGCAAAGCTCAGACAATGAGGAACAGTGGAATCAAATAGACATTTCTGAAAGAATTTCCTTCTGTGAGAAGACTTCTCCTCTAACCTCTTGACCTCTCTAACTATGCTGAATGAAGGGACACGTTTGAGATTAATAAAGTCTTTGAATACTATTTGAATGTCTTCATATGCCTGTTCTTGGTAATTTGTTTATACACTGACCTGTCAATAGATACATTTTTTAAAGGAACAGGATTATATAATGATTAAAATGCTAACTTTTTTAAAGGATTAGTTCACTTCCAGAATAAAAATTTCCTGACAATTTACTCATCCCCATATCATCCAAGATGCTCATGTCTTTCTTTTTCAGTCAAAAAGAAATTAAAGGGTTACTCCACCCCAAAATGAAAATTTTGTCATTAACCACTTACCCCCATGTCGTTCCAAACCCGTAAAAGCTTTGTTCGTCCTTGGAGCAAAATGTAAGATATTTTGGATGAAAACCGGGAGGCTTGTGACTGTCCCATTGACTGCCAAACAATTTTCACTGTCAAGGCCCAGAAAAGTATGAAGGACATCGTCAAAATAGTCCATCTGCCATCAGTGGTTCAATCTGAATTTAATGAAGCGGCGACAATACTTTTCGTGCACAAAGAAAATAAAAATAACAACATTTATTCAACAACTCGTCTCCTCTGTGTTTCTCCGTGTCACCGTAGAGCCATTTTGGAGAATATCCACTGGACGCAAAATGTGTATGCTCTTCTGTGTTAGCCGCACCACACGGATACATTTTCTACATGTATTTACGCTTTGATTTGAACGAAAACAGCGCATCCTTGTGGCACGGCTGAACAGAACCGCGTACGCTGTTTGCGTCCAGCTGATATTCTCCAAAATGGCGCTACGGTGATGCGGAGAAACACAGAGGAGATGAATTGTTGAATAAGGCCCCGATCACACCAAACACATTTTTTAGTTCTGAAAACACAAGGCGCACCGCACTGCCTTTTTTGATGACTATTAAAAAAGAGCAGTGCGCTGCGGTTTTTTTATGTTGCTAGGCAACCACCAAATCAGCTGTCCTGTCAGTCTAATCAAAGGATTATAGCGTGAGCGCTCTAAAATCTTTGTATTTTGCTGTTAAGTAACTGTCATATTAACAAAAACCTTAAAAAATACAGCTCCGGGTAAAACCCGCGACAGACACCACAAGTTTCTCATCCATTATTGCAGTCTCTGGACTTTCTAAGCAACGGTAAACTTTCGTCACCACAAAGGAAGGAATGGCCTCTCCATTCATTCGATTGGACAATGGAAAAAAACGCGATGACGTGGGGCGCTTTTCCGCTCAGAGTTGCTTTTTTTTTCAACTTCAGGCGCTCCTGCAAAAACGCAAGGCACCCGGGGCGCATAAACAGCGCGCAGAGCGCTCACTGCCAACCAAAAACAATTCAAAAGAGGCGCCGCTCACTGCAAAAAATGCGTTCTGTGTGATCGGGGCCTAAATGTCCTTATTTTTAGTCGTCGCTTCATAAAATTCAGGTTGAACCACTGATGGCAGATGGACTATTCTGACGACGTCCTTCATACTTTTCTGGGCCTTGACAGTGAAAATTGTTTGGCAGTCAATGGGACAGTCACACGCCTCCCGGTTTTCATCCAAAATATCTTAAATTGTGTTCTGAGGACGAACGAAGCTTTTACGGGTTTGGAACGACATGGGGGTAAGTGGTTAATGACAAAATTTTCATTTTGGGGTGGAGTAACCCTTTAAGGTTTTTGAGTAACGTTATAATATTCCAGGATTTTTCTCCACACTGTAAAAAATGATCGTGATTTTAATGGTAAAAAACTGTGAAAATGCTACAGTAAAAACCTGTTAAATGGTTAACGGTAAGTTCCTGTAAAATTTACAGGGAAAAAGCGTAAACTGACGTTCCCAGAATTCCCTGTGTTGCATTTCAAATTCTGTTTGAATTTGATGTTTTTTCTTTGAAATAACTATGTTTCTTCTTAGTTTTTTTCTTATCAGTTATGTTTATTAGGGTTGTATGTTACATCTAATGTTGTTAAATTAATGTTTATAGCATATTTCAGTTTAACGAGTCTCACCATGATGGTGTTTAGTGCTTGTGTGAATGACACTGTGCACCTTCTATATATGCTATTATTTAAAAGCTGCTTGTGATGGGTTTGGTTCATCATGTGACTTTCTCATCACCACCTACATTTGGTGGTTATCAGTGTATTTCAAAGGTACAAAACAGATTTCAGTACTTTAATAGGTTGGTATATTAACATTATATCAGTTAAAGAAATTACGGTATTTAACTGTAAATTTAAGTTAAAACCGTAAAACCTAATATGTTGTTACTGTATTTTTTACGGTAGAATTCCGGCAACCACAGCTGCCAGTTTTTTACCGTAAATTTTACGGAATTTTTTTTACAGTGCATATAGTGGGCTTCAATGGGAGCCAGTGGGTTGAAGGCCCAAATTGCAGTTTCAGTGCAGCTTCAAAGGGCTCTACATGATCCCAGCCAAGGAATAAGGGTCTTATCTAGTGAAACAATCAGGTTGTATACATTAACTATAGTTAATTTATTATAAATTAGCCTGAATTAACAGTGAACAATAGTATATGTATTAATTAATATTACCCTAAATTCATAAAATGCAATGAAAATGTGCAATAATTAATATTAATGAATCAAAGTACAATAAGAGAATACAATCAGATCAGATGTAGATTACAAAACAAATTTAGATTTCATGTTGACTTTTAAGATGATAATGTAAGTTAATAATGATCTAATCTAAAAATATAAATAAAGGTGAAACTGTTTTAAACAGGAACATAATACAGCTTGTGCAGAAGTGTAAAGTCAGATATCAACAGTCCCAGAAACCTGCATTTTTGTAGTCTGTTCCCGCCCTGTTCTCAAATAAGGCGTTTGGTTGTTAAGATCCAGAATGGAATAATTATTTTTAATAGGTTAGTGAATCATGTTCATTTCCTCTGAATTAATCTTATCTGAGCTGGTTTTTTAAAGCCATTTTGATTTGCTTGGTTTTATTGGTCCCTCAAGGGGAACATCACAGACGTCTGCAGAGGAAGTGTCGCTCCCTGCTGAACAGATTCTGCTCTGTTCCCGCTCTGTTCTGTTAAACTGATGGATTTATATGTCCATACCAACCCCATTCTGTCAAAAATAATGAACTCCATAAGTAGAGCTCAACATCATTGTCATCTAAAGAAGAAAAACAACTACTTTTCAGTTTTGCATTATGTATCTCTTGTTCTGCTATGGCTCCTTTTCACATGGAGCGTCACTCATTACAACTAGCTGCGCTTGCTGAATGATTTAAAGATTCGTAATTGAAGTAACGGTAAGCCATAAAGTGTGTTATCGAGTTGTTAAAGTATACAGTTCATTAAACAAAGTGTTTTCAAAATTTGCAGTGTTTGTTTGGTAGATTTGTGGTGGTGATGGCTTCTCTGAGGAGGTTTCTTGTCTAAAGACTGAATGCCAAAATGCCGAGGTGCCCTCAGAAGTCAAGAGTGAAGTGTCTTCAGGCAACAGTTCTCCTGGAGGAGTTGACTGCGTTTTATATACTGAAAATGCATGATGAGGGGATGATTGAAAAGTGTATTCATTTGCCATTTCTAGATGTGAGTCTGTGGCAGAACATATGGTGAAAGTTTGAGAAGTTTTACACTGATAGAAGTGGGTCTCGCCTTCAAATTGACCAATTTTACCACCAACAGTTCAATTAATTAAAAATAATTCAAAACAAATAAACTTTTATTTCAGCTAGTTGGAAACATTTCTCATTTAGTTTAATCTGATGTACTAAAAAATACAAATAAAAATGAATAAAAAATATATAGACGTTAAAACACATAAAAATGACAAAAGCACAGCAAAATGAGTAAAGTTACTAAATTACAAAAACACTAAAAATAATACAAATAATATTCAAACCATTAATAAAAACTGTAATAGCATCTCAATGATACTAAAATAAAGATGCAAGCTTTAAATTGTAAATAAAAATAATAAAAAAATAAAACTTCAATATTCAGTGTCAATATTACCTAAATATTATTGTTTCACTAACAAAAAAAAGAAAGAGATTATTCTATTTTTCAAGCTATTTAGGTGCCTTTTTATATTCTTTTGTGGAATTGCTCATTTGTTGTCTTTTTTTCCTAGAAGATTTCTGTATTTTGCTCGTTTTATGAATTAATAATGTAATGTGTTGCCTGTTAGCTGTTACTTGAACATGTAGATGTATAATTACAGAAGCTGCCTTATTTGTAAGCAGAGATATGTCATGAAATGTACTTTTTGAGTTGAAAGGAGGGTGCATTTTCTTACGTCAAATGGCTTTCAGACATTCAGGATGCTTGTCAAGTGTTTCAAGGATTCTGATGCTGTTACTCAATACGAAGCGCTCTCTGATCACAGATTTGTTGCACATTTGTGTGCCTTTTTGCGGTTGACTGTTGTGACAACACCCAGTCAGAATAAGGCTACATCCTAGAATTACGTCGAATTTTCCATATCGCTTTTAAAACCCAATACAAACAACAGCAAACAAATCCATTGTTTGGAATTCCTCTCTCCCAAAATGACATTGAATTAATTAGCCGCAAAACTGAAGATGTTGAGAACGACTTGCTCCATCTGTCCATCAAAGCATAGCTGCGACATACATACGGACTGATGAACGTGTATATGCGAGAACGCAAAGATGTTTTAGGCAGCGCTTCAAAGTGAATTAACAGCCTGAGACCAACAAAGTTTAATGGCCTACATGTGCATATAGTAATGAAAATCTACACACTTGACTTGAAATTTACTACGTGGTCACATAAAAACTCTGTAAAGGCCTTCGAAGGGTCTGTAAAAAAAAATTTCATGGGAATTATCTTTATAAGTAATAATCTTTATCGAGAGACAGAAAAAACGGTCTTTGGCTGCCGTTAAAAGGGACGTTTGAAGCCTGCTGTTATGTGTGTGGTTTCATAGTTCACCAGCACACAATGAAAGCATAGGAAATCTAGCCATGTGAAAAACCAACGGACACATTTTAATACGTTTTTGCTCACAAACAGCTTACTTGAGTTGCTTAAAAGACAGCATCCATTCTAGTGACATTCTTTTCCTATGCAGGATATGCAAATTATTCCTCTTGACTAAATAGATGCTCTACGGTCCATTTTTGAATGATTTAAAGGTACAGGTGACTCAACCCAAAACTGAAATTTGGCTGAAAATTTTCTCACCCTCAGGCTAAGATATTAAAAGCCTTAATGATGGATGTGTTTCTTACAACATGCAGTTTTTCACTTCACAAGATGTTAATTGATAGACTGGAATGGTGTGGGTTACTTGTGGATTATCTTGATGTTTTTATCAGCTGTTTGGACTCTCATTCTGACGGCACCCATTCACTGCAGAGGATCCACTGGCTAAATTTCTCCAAATCTGTTCCCATAAAGAAACAAACTCATCTGCATCTTGGATGGCCTGAGGGCAGTGCTAGGTAGTAACTGATTACATGTGGACATCTGGATTACGTAATCAGATTCCAAAAAATAAGTACTTGTAATTAGATTATATAATCAGAAAACGATTACTCTTTTATTGAATACATATTATTCACACGAGTCTTTGTCTTTGAAAGGCTCTTGTCCTTCAAATACATTAAAATGCACAATTCACATTATTTCTTATTTACATGTAAAGCAGGTTTGTTTTGTTTTGTGAGCCGAACTTCTTTCACCTAATATATTTTCTTGAAGTAGCAAACTGAGATTTTAAGGTAATTTTAAGTTAATGACACATTTGCATATTCATGGTTCTCTGATGTTGGTTAATGGTCACATGACATGCAGGTAAAAATATATATATATATTTGTTATAAGTGTTTTATTTTCTGATTAAAATGATTTATTTTAACTTATTTTTTCTGATTTAATTATTAGCTTTTCATTAAACTCACAAACCCCAGTTTGGGAAGTCTTTACATAATATAATGTTTAATGCACTTCATGTTGCTAATAACAATGAATGGAATATATTTTCACTCTCTTTTTATGTTACATCAATACTGTACAACATTCTTCTATTTAAATCAATGCGGTACACTCTTAAAAATAAAGGTGCTTAAAAGGTTCCATTTTTGGATCCACAAAGAACCATTCAGTCAAAGAACCATCTCTTTCTTACCTTTTTATAATCTGAACTGAAGAACCTTCTTTCACCACAAAGAACCTTTTGTGAAACAGAAAGGTTCTTCAGATGTTAAAGGTTATTTATGGAGCCATTTAGACAAAAAAGGTTCTTCTATGGCATTGTGAAGCACCTTTATTTTTAAGAGTGTAAATGAGTTAGGTCACAAGTAACCCAAAAGTAATCAAAAAGTAGTCTGATTATATTACCTAAAATGTTTAATGTAATGGATTACGTTGCCAACTACAATTTTTGGAATCAGTATAGACTACACTTTGTAAGTAATCTACCCAGCACTGCCTGAAGGACAGTACATTTTAAGCAAATTTTCATTTTTGGGTGAACTCTTCCTTTAAATGGAATAGTTCATTTGTGGAACAGTAAATATTTTGATATTTTGATCCGTGCTTCAGCTATGTTTTGTCCATACAGTGAATGTCAATGAGGTCCAGTAATATTTTGGACCCCACTGACTTTCATTGCATAATTAAAATCATACAATGTGATGTTTTTCTCATGTGTTACACAGAAATATGAAGCTAATCATTTTATAAAAAGAACTTTCATTAATTCTTCTGTTGCACGTTGTCTATTATTTCAGCTTAGTTGTTCTCCTCATGGTATTAGGTGCTATATATTTTCTGGGGCATTTTGGTACTGGCCCTATTAATTTCCAGTGTCGTCCTCACAAATTGAGAGATCGTGCAAGAAGCAGACAGATGAAGGAGACCACCAAGAGAACAGCTCTGGAACCAACAAATTAAACCCTGGCAAACCCATCTTATTTACCTATATTTTGAAGTCTGCTGTCAGCCACAGTTTTTAACGCTCCAGAAAAGAAGTGAAGAGTTGAATTAGTTTTCAATAATTCTTTGCCTAATTCCAGATCCATGTTCACAGAGGGACATTATGTGAGGAGCAGCTTATGTGTTCCTGTCGAACTTGGGCCCCCATGACAAGTTAAACAGAGGCTTTAAATCGTCTCTGCATGAGATCTGTAATGACAGACTCAACAAACAAGAGAACAGAGGGATGCCTTGAAACAAAAGACTTGACATCGCTGCGGTTCACTAATCCAAACACTAAACAACTCTTTTGAATTCATCTCTGTTTAGAATAACACGAATCAAAGAAGCACTGGCTGGCCCTATAGCACAGAATGTGCTGCAGTGACCCTCTTCAGAGGAGCTTGGCTCCGGTTGTGCAGCTGGAAAGCAGAGGGATATGACCAATTGTGTAACTCAATTGAGTTCGGTTGCCCTGCACACAGCCACAAATCAGGAAGTGTTTAGCAATTAGTCAACACTCATCACTGTTCCTGTGCACGACAGAAGGCAGAGGGTTTCGCGGGGTTTGTTCTCATGGTATGGCTGTGTAAAGCTGACACTCACCCTCCCTGGGAAATGATGATAAATGATGAGTTGCCATGACGACCACAGGAGGGCAGAGCCTAACCATTAATGGTGTTACAGTAACACAGACAGTGCTAACAGGGTACATTAATCAAAGCAGCGCACTTAATTGGTACTGATTTACAAGAGAAATATTGAAGCATCTTTAAACAAGGTAAATTAACTGCATAAGATATTAGGAACTATTTTCAGAAAATATATGTCTTGAATGAAGTTTATTTTTTCTTACAACATAGGCACACATCTAAAAAAAATTGAGGCTTCTTTTAAAATATATATTTTTTAAACAGGTGAGAAAAATAAATCCTATAAGCTTAATTAATTTTACTTTTCAAGTAAATTAGTCTAAAAAAAATACTGATTAAGAATGAATTAAGCATAAATCTTACACAATTTTGCCTATCAGGTAAATTAAAATCTTTTTTAAAAGATGCTTTTACTAGACAATGTTGTAAATACAATGACATATTAATATACTAATTAAGAATTTTGCATTTGCATTGAGTCCTGATTTAATAAATAATAGGTAACACATAAAGCCTTTATATACAATGTATTATAAATGCATTAATGTAGTAATGCATTATATCTTTTCATAAATAATTGTAACCAAAGTTAAAATGCATTATAAAATTTGAAGATTTGTTTGTCATGTGTTTTAATGCATTATACATTCTAAGGGTGTAACAATGAATATATAAGTATTATAATATATTATATCTGTTAAAATTATCCATGAAACCATCTAAGGTGCAAGGCATATTACAAGGCACAATTAATGCATTAAAAATATTATATATAAAATTTATATCACTTTTTTTTTTCAAAACTTTTAGAACTAATCTCCAAACATAAATAAATTTGACACTCAATCCAATTTATCTTAATGGTTATATCATTAACCTATATACCATTTTTGCTATTGCAAATTTATCTCATATCTTAACCATGGTTGTAACCACAATATTTCAAGTCTTCTGATGTTTTTTGAAATTTGAGGTGTATTTAATGTTAAGATGTCATGTTATTATATGGTACTCACACTCGGTGTTTTTCGAAATGTTGTCACAAGCATCATAATTGACTGTGGTGTGCATGAGAACTACAGTGGAAGGGCAGATTTTCAGAGAATAACATCTTAAATTTCAGTCTGCTGCTTACAAGAAGCTACTGAACTGCTTCAGAAGACTTGGAATATGGGGAATCCCAATGGGGGAAAGATTTGAGGTGAGGACCATAATTAGTCGAAGACAAGGACTCCACTGTCCCGCAGGTGAAATCAAGCAAATTTCAGGCTGATGGCCAGATGTTAGCCACCTTTGGACAAACGTTGTTTCAGCACCCAGTACGGATCTGTAGTTTTAGGTTCCAGACGTCTAAGGAGCCTTTTTGTGTCAACATTTAGTGCGGTTGCCAATTACCACACTGTTGGTTAGCCTGATATATTCTTTGGTTTGCTGAGTATTACCCACACAACCTCAGTACATCACTCAAAGCATTTTGAGACATATTTGAGCACACTAATGGCCTAAAGTCTTATGTTCTTACAGGACCGTTTGAAGCCTCTTACCGGGATTTTCCAAAGATGTACTTCACATATGAAATACATTTTCCAAATGCGCTTGCGGCCAATTATCATAATGCAGGCAAGTGTAAGTGATATTAGTACAGTTTGCCTTGTAAATCCAGCTTTGTGTTACATTACACTTGCTGTGCCCATCTGGTTTGACTATGAACAAAGACAGAGTTATAGATGCCCACAATAGTGCACTGCCAAATCATAAGTGATGGCTTTGTTTGCCTCAATTTGTCTGTTATGATTTGGGGAAACCCCTAAGCAAGTCAAATACATATATATTAGAGCTGACTTTAAGGATTTTTTTCTTGTTTTAAGCATAAACCTCACTTTTTTATGCTTAAATTCACAAAAAAAGTGTCGCTGAAGATATATTCTCTGAACAAAAGTCAGTAACGTCTTGGACTCTTGAGATTTGATTGTATCTCCTTGATAAAGGGAGTGATGAATCTGGAATACAGACTGTGGAAATTCATGATCAAAGCAATAAAAAGCAGTCATCCTCGCTGTTTAAGACTGTGTCCTTTTACTGATCTTTCCGTAGCGGTGAGTGACGATAGTTTGAAAGGAAGCAGACAGTCGAAGATGTCGTGACCCGTTATGGTTTCTGTAGCTGTAGTACATTAAGTTCTGATGATTAAAAGAAAACTGGAAAATCTAGGTCATCCTGTGATCCTCCCTGATGAAAACGACAAAACGTGGGTGAGTTCAACCTGCACTTTTTTAGCATACTCACCAAATCATGGCTAGCATTGCCATTGGTATTTCTTTAACAGTTTCAGTATAGAAAGAACAATGTTGTATGACCATCTCTATTCAAAACTAGTGAGCTGTTTTAGGATTGTATTGCATTGTAAGACAATTAAATTTGGCCAAATTCCTGAGAAGCCGACAACTCCATAATCCTGAAAAAAAAAAAAACCGGTGAATGGTGAATAAATGTCAAAAAGTATCAAATAAATTTAAATTGGTTCAAATCTAATTAAAAATGGACTATTTTATCCAATATGTGTGCAATGTATTATGATTAAAAGTATTGCTTAGTAACATGCAAACACCAAACTCTCTTGAAATTAATTGTGTGCTTCCTGTTAGGAGCGCTAATTGTATGATGCGCAAGAGTTGTGTCACGTGTGTGTCTTGTTTCCCCTCCTCGTGTGACCTTATTTGGACTTTCTGTTCCGTTCCTCGTTTTGTTATTATTAGTTAATCTGTTCCCAGCCTTGTTTGATTAATTATCTTGTTTAGTCCTGTTTAAAAGCCCTGTGTTTCCCTACCTCTGTGTCCGGTCATATCGTCTTCATGTTCTTCCAAGTCTCCACCGTTCTCTGAGTTTTGTTTAATAAAGTTTGAGTTGTGAAGAAGTTCCTCGTCTCCTCGATCCTTGCCCCAACGTGTGTTGTGACAAGTTGATGCTAGGGGTGTAACGGTACACAAACATGACGGTTCGGTACTTTTTTTTTTTTTTTTTATTTAATAAATGGAACAGTGGTTTACTGAACAAACTGCACGTTCTTGGAATAAATTCAATTATAAATCATTTTTACTTGGGGATAAAAATCTACTTCAGCTTATGCTCTAAACTATAGGGAGCCCTTTTACTTTACTATAATGTTACAATTAACAACAGAGCCCAAAATAGTAATTTAATTTACTTTTAAATATAATAATCAACACTCAACTTAAAAAAAAAAAAAAAAAAAAAAAGTATGTAAACTGCACATAATGTAGTTTTTAACTTCTAAATTATAAAAATTTCTATTTGTTGTTGAAATATATTCATTTACACAGTGGCTGTTGTAACTTGTTTCATAACAGATTTATTTAAACACATTTAATAAGACATCAACAGGTAAAGTAAAATGTGAGTATATAATCTAATATTTCATGAAATGCTCTTCTCTAGACTTCATTTCTCTAGCCAACCTGATGAGCTGTGGACAGTGATGACTTGCCTGAGGTGAATGAAATGCTACATGACATTTTTTTTTTACAAGCTGTTTTATTGACGTCCTTCCGTGGTTGAATGAGATGTTCGTTCATTTGTGTTTATTTCACGTTAAAACTAGTAGCTGCCATTTGAACTGAGGAGTTTATACAGTGATCTGTCTCGCCACACTTTGTTTCTTATCAAAAGTAACAATGTATAAAAGTGGAAGTTTCCAATGAAGTTCCACCTGTGCTGTGGTTAAAACAATGCTGTATTTGTTTGGTAAACGTGTACCGAACTGAACAACCCGTCCTGGAAAATTTTGGTACGAATATGCATACAGTTACACCCCTAGTTGATGCCTATTTCAAACATTCTAACTCTTCAGCCACTTTGTGGTTCCATTTCAGTTAGGATGCTGCCTACGTAGGTAGTAGACATCTAACAGCTAACTAGGTTTTGGAACAGAGCATTATATACCTAGGTTGTGTAGTAAAGTGACAGTTTTGATACAATCTGTAACTGATTTTAAAGTCTTAAATTATTCCTGTTAGTATGCTTCCTTTTTTTGAGGAATTTGTACATTGAGTATTTTTCCAGTCCTCATCCAACACTAGAGCTATAATTATAATTAAACAATGTAAAAAAAAAAAAAATCAACCAAGCACAGACCTCCTGACACAGTCCAGAACCCGCATCAGTATGTTTTTTAGCAGTTTATCTTCCTCAAACAGTACAGCCAAATGAAGACCACATGCTGATAGCAGATGTATTGGTAAATCATGTAAAAGAAGAGACCTACTGGTTTCACAGCCAAACACTATACAAATCAACTACAGCTTGTGTATTTCAAGGTTCTTTGCTTTTTAACTCTCAAAATGTGACCTCAACCCAAACAGATCCCTTCTGGGAGCAATGGGAGCGAGCAGCTCTAATACCTGGAGAAACCCAACCATTAGCATTTCTATTCATCTCAATGGCAGTAGCTCGGCTAGCGAAGGGCGAAAGGATGTATAATGCTGTTTGAATTGTTTGCCATCTTTGTTCACTGACAATCATTTCTGCACATATGTGACCATTTCTCTGGAGCCGCTAGAAAATCATGGCAAGATAAAAGGAAAATGTCCATTTCGTATTTTTTTTAATCCATCCAAAAATAATCTCACTGGTAAAGCATATACTATAGTGAAATAGTTGTTGTTTATATGTGTTTTGAAGGAGAAGATGGTGTAATTATATCATCTACCAGCAGGGGAAATACTGACCCCTTGATTGAGAGCCTGTTTGCATTCTGTTATTAATAAGTATGTCACATAATTAACGTCATTGCTAATTATTTTTAAAGAGTAGTGCAATAATATAGCATTGCTTATATTAGTCTCCAGCACTAATGGTAGTCCTTTTCCATAATCTTTCTCCCACTTTGAAATGAACTTGTCTAGTTCTTCATCTCAAAATGTGTGGTGATTATTTTTTATCAAAGCCTGTGATGACAGACATGACCACATGATGGAGTTTAGGGGTTTACCAACATCAGCCTCAAGGGGCTGCCAATGCTTCCGCCATAGATTCCAAAGCTCAAATTGTTGAAATCTAAAGAATGATCTATTCCACAAGACCAATGCAACTCTCTACAGACTATCTGTCATAATAAAGCTTTTGGAACCGGCAGAAAACATCTGTGGAGATCTGTAGCCATGTCACGCACAACTTTATACTACGGCATTGTTGCATTCTTCTAGCACATTTCAAGTGTTATTAATTCTCTGCTTTTATTTAGCAATTTTATGCATTTTGTCTTTGTACAGTTTTTGATTCTTGCATTATTGACATCAGCACTCCAGCTAACATTACTTTGGAAAGCATCTTCAATTATCTTTGCTTCATATTTTTCAAAATGCAAAAAATCCCAGATTTCCAACATGATATGTCTGACATTTGAGTCAGGATTCTGATTGCAGTTTGCTTGTCTTCCTCTCGAAATCTGTCACATGATATGCCACAACATAATAGCCAGCTTAGCTCATCAGAACAGAAATTAAGCTTCTTTGGATTTGGGTGTCAATGCACTGCATTCATACTGACAGAGGAAGAGAGATGGGAAATAACCTTTGACCCTTGCATTACATCTGGCCCCCATTAGCCCTCCATGAACCTCAGCTGCCATTTAGTGACCTTCTATTTCAAGCACGTCCATCACTCCTCAAACTGTCATCATGGCACACGGACACTTTGCCAAATGTAAGAACCAACTATAGGAGAAATGCTATCTACTTTGCCTGAAGCCAGAGATCAGGTTACAGCATTAAACATCTAGCCTGATAAGGGACATACATCCTGATAAGGAACTAAAGTATGCACTAGTTCCTTTAAATAAGGATCATAATGTAATTTAACTTTTGCCTTATATATGTGCAGTTTTATAGCAAATTATGCACCAGGGGTCCGTTCTTCGTACGTCGCTAACTCAGTTAGCTGGAATAGATTGTTGCCGATTTTGCTTGATCTTGGATCATTTGGTTCTTCGAAGCTCATCCTAGACTTGCTGTCATAGCAACAGGTCCGTAAGCTTAAACCTGCTCGGGAGCAGGCTTATTTCATGTAAACAGGATTAGATTGCATCTTTTTAAGCAGAATTGATACTTAATATCTGCCCCAGCCACCGCTACTTTATTACAAGAGTACCCTACTGGTCCAGGGACAATCATTTAAAATAATAATAATTTAAAATTAATTTGAAAATAATATAATAATGTTGTAGAGTCTATAATACTATAGACACAGCCAGTTGTACTCATTGAAAGATTTATGTGATGAAATTATTATTTTATAATTGTATTGGAGTCTTACATGCTCTACAGTTAATCTGAATTGTACATTAATTTGAGTGGTGATAGATATTATGGGAGTGGCTTGATGGAGCGCAGGAGATGCAGATAACTTGATCTTGACACTTAAGAAACTTTAATTAATGCTGTCACGTAACAAATCTGCTTCAAAGAAAAAATTAAATGAATTGCTAAATACAACATTGAAATAGAAATTGTGAATATAAATAATTGGGAATCGTAAAAAAAAAAGACAAAAATTAAAAACAGTGTACATTTAATTAATCTATTATAACATTTATGTCATTTTGTTCGCTTGGCTGTTTCCTTATAACGGCCCAGAAATTTGTCAAGTTTTTCGTCAGGTGTCTTTTTTAATGATATGATGTCATTACGTTGCTGTCTTGCCGCCAGCCAATCACTGCATTGCTGATCGTGGTTTCGCGTATCGATACATATGCCCTTTTAAACCAAACCATGAACGCGCAATTATCTCTGATAACTCAATCCAGCCATACTAATCATCAACAACAGGTGTGTTCGAAGAACCGAATTAGCCAGATCCTGATTAGTGCGATGATATCATCTTGGATGTGTCATTTGATCTCGGATGTAATAAGCGACGTACGAAGAACGGACCCCAGCTGTGCATAAGTTTATTGATAAAAGACATTTTATCTATTTTATAAACAATGAAGGCTTCCAATACCAAAGAGTTTTTATGTGACCATCATACAGTATAACAAAAATCAACCCTTTGGTTGTGTCTAGTTTCAGAAAAAAATAACTATTTGGTAGTGCTGTCAAAATTAGCGTCTTAACGCAGGCGATTCATTTTTCCAGTTTAATGGCGTTAAAAAAAAATGAACACAGGGGTGGAGCTAGGGTTTACCACCCCACTCACAACTGCTGCTGCTTTTTCTTGATAAGAATTGGATTTATTTAGATGCAGAACGTCTTTACGACCACATCAGATGGGAGACTTTTTAGACACGCACTCCACTTTGCCTCAGCGCCAGGCGCGAGCCAAACGAGCGCAGAAATGGTACAAGTAATAATAATAATATAATAAATAATGTAATGTATTGTCAAGTATGGTGACCCATACTCGAAATTGGTGCTCTGCGTTTAACCCATCCAAGTGCACACACACAGCAGTGAATAGTGAACAAATGCACACACACACACACCGTGAACACACACCCGGAGCAGTAGGCAGCCATTGCTCCAGCGCCCAGGGAGCAATTAGGGGTTCGGTGCCTTGCTCAAGGGCACCTCAGTCATGGTATCGAAGGTGGTGAGAGCACTGTTTATTCACAATCCCCACCTTCAATTCCTGCCGGTGCAAGAATCGAACCGGCGACCTTCAAGTTACAAGCCCAACTCTCTAACCATTAGGCCACGACTGCCCAGATGACAGGTTATGTCAGTAAAAACTAATTTTCCTGTCCTCGGCCGATATACTGTACTCGTAGCGCGTGCTCTTCAATTGCGCGCACAAATACGACGGCACGCGCTGTAATCTGTTTCATTTCATTTTGCAGCGCAAATGAAATTACGAGTATGCATGTCAGATCCGTGTCACGTTCAACAGTGGCAGCTCTTAAAGTAATAGCAGCCAAAATAACCTAATAACCCAGCTGCTGTGATGTCTGTTATTCAAAGAACAAAAGAAAAAAGAGGAAATCAATAACTTTTGTAGCTTTAAGGATTCATCTATATTTAATTTAGCATTTAGTGTTTGACAACTTTATTCAATTTCTGTGCATGTCCTACTTGCTGAAGGGCACAGGTAAATATGACATTTATTATAACGGCTTTATGTGAAGATTGTTTTAAGTTCACTTAATTTAGAAGTTGTTATTTTTAAAAAAGTTTAATCAATTTTCAAATTGCTAGTTCACAATTAAACTGTAATGTGGAAGGGCTATAGTCAATGGTTAAATATGAGGGGAAAAAAGAGCCATCCTAGAGACATCAGTAGTATTGGTATCAGTGATACTCGCCTTCAGTCATAAAAAAGATGCCACTAAACAAATATTAAAAATATACTGTCTTTATGTTGTTTCTACATTAATTTGAAGATTGAATGTGAAATTATTGCAATATAAAAGCATATTTAAAAACTTTATTGTTAGATAAGATTAATCGCGATTAATTTCGGAAAAAATGTGCAATTAATTTGTTATATTTTTTTTAATCTATTGACAGCACTAGTAATTAGACATGACATCCAACACGTCCAGAGGGTTTTTAAGAGTGATGGTGTCAATAAGGGTGGGAATACAGTCTAACATGTCATGGCTGTCTGTTTCAGCCTCAGTTTAGCTCTGTAAGTCAGGACAGAGAATGGATCACATGGGAGAGGTGCACTTTTTCTGTGACCAGTGAAAAGAGTCCCATTAAGGAACCACACTTAACTGTCCCTTAGAGACATTTAGATAAACACAGCACACCAATGGCCCAGGTGTCCTGTTACCACAAGGGAAAAGGGCACAGAAAAGACGTGAGAGCATTGGGAAAAGCATTGTAGTTTCTATTTTTTGTTATCTCTTTCTCTACCTGCCTTTTTTATTTTGTTTCCGGAGATTTTTATAGATCGGACGCCATGTCATTTCTCATGCAAACACACACACACAAAAAAAAATCATTCTGTAAGGATCAAAACAAAAGTCTGTGGGCCAACAATGACCCACACAGAGAGGAGTTTTGATCCCAGGGTCCAACAGTAGCCCGGGGACATGCTAAGGAAAAGCAGAAGGAAGTGTAGCGCCTGCTCCCTGTCTACATAAACAGATAGGGCAAGATTCCTCGACATGAAAGAAGAGGAGGAACTGGCATGAAAGTAAAGGTGAAAGGTCAGTTACGAGCACTGTCATCACCTAAACCCTCCATCGACCCGAAAACTCTCAGTTGGAATGGCAAGAACCCTTGTCAGAGAAAATCTGAGAGGTGAGCAGACTTCAGCTTCTTTCCACTAGTAGTTTGAAATCTAAACAGTGTGTGGCCTGGATGAGCCACAGCCGTTGCATTAGACAAGCCATTTGATGTTACATTCACAACATGTATTCTTGTCTTTTTTTCAGAACAGATGAAGACAATTGACTTTGAAAGGAACTTTCTCAGCGACCTTGAGTATATTAGTGAAGATGAAACATTAAAACAGCAGAGATTTCAAGTGCACTGCTTTCAGAGCCACCCACAGAGTTCTGGAAAGCATATTAAAAGTGCCAGTCAATGTGCTGCACTGCTGAACAGGATGGAAATGTACACGAATCCTTCACAAGTGCCATTAGGGGATGTTTTGTTCATTAAATGTGTGTCTTCTTAAACAAGAGCTTTTTATTTTCATGCAGTGTAAAAGAATGAGAAAATGAGATCAGTTTTATTTTTATTGTTGATCTTATTTTGTTTTATTTTCCCCATCTTTGTCCTTAACCCTAATAAAATGATGCTTTGTTATGATTAAAGACCCCATATGTTCTATAAGAAAAAGGTTCTCGTGTTTGGCCACAAAAAAGGCAGTAAATATATGCTGATTCTATTTTTTTACAGTAAAAGACTGTCTGGCTTTCATTTTTCTGTCCGTTTTAATGAGATTCTGAAGAGCATGTGTGAAAAATGTTTTGCATGAGGTTTTCATCAAATACAATTTTAGTAGTTGCATCTAACTGTAAATTGTTCTAATGTGTCAGAACGAATATTATTTACTTGTTATTGTTTATTTAGGCTTAGCCATAGCAAATTTTGTGCATTGTTTACAATATTGTCTTATTTAAAAAAAAAAAAAAAAATTCAATTTTTTAAATGTTTTTATTTGTATTTAAAGTTTAATATTTAAGTTTTATTTTATTTTATATACTATAATATTTTGTTAGTTTATAATTAGAATTTAAATGTGCGTTAAATTATGAAATTTATAAACATACATAATTTGACTTAAACTACATACTAATTTCCAAGAAGTGCGTATGGTATTTTCTTAGCACACGTTTTAAGCTAACCCTCCCTTATATAAGCACACACACTCACACACTGCCACCTCTCCTCCAGACACTACCCCTAAAATGTCCTTAGTGTGCAGTTTATTTTTAAAACTGTTGTTCCAATTTCCATGGATACTTAACTTAGTGAGGCACCATTAGTTATATAGAAACAAGTGTTTTGCCATATCCCCACAGAAAAAGTCTCTCAGGGGATCACTACCGTTAATTTCTCATGACAGTGCAGAGTTTGGTTTTTTGATAGAAAAGTATCGATTTACTTGCCAAAGAATACATCATTCCTCCCACGGTGGGACCCAATTCTATGTCTTGGCTGATGGCAATAAACAAATCATTATATTTCCAGAGCTGCTGTAGTGCTAGGAAGGTGACAAAGCATTGGAGCCTCTGGTCTCCTGCAGACAGAGGTTTTGTAACAGAGGATTTGTAACATCAGTCTCCAGAGGGGTGGAGAAGACCATTAAAAAGGGTTAGGACAGGTTAAAGGGCAGACAGAAAGGGATCTTCTCAACACCAGGAGTCAGAGACGATTCAAGAACAAAGCCAGTCACATGGGTAATAAACCGGGAAAATGTGGAGAAAAGGTACAGTTCTGAAGCTATGCATCTGTATGTATACTCTATTTATATCTAAATAGAGTATAAAAAGTAACCGGATGACCTCTTCCGGCAAGATTATGAAGTGTGCATCCAATGGACATTTTACTATCCCATGAGGTCACGAGAGAGGATTTGTGAATGGCAGTGAAGCGATATAACTGACTCTGATAGGTCACATGATAATGACAACATGGTGAGAGTAGTATGTCCAAATTACATTCATACTACACACATTCAGAGTACATATACTTTTTTTAGCAGACACAAAGTACCTACTCAAGAGAGTATGCAATTTCGAATGCAGCCCTGGTTGTGGAATGAAGTATGTTAAAGGGGAGGTCTAATGCTGTTTCATTCTGACTTATTTACACTGTTAAAGAGTTGGATTCTCATGCTAAACATGGCTAAAGTTTCAAAAAAGTATTTCTGGAAAGTTTTTTTCGAGTATGGCCCTGTCGTAAAGCATGCGATTCCTTGTATGGGTACTTCTCCAGGAAGAGTACGTGCACACATCAACCAGAAGAGCACGCCCATCAAGGTGCTTCATTCGGGTTACGGAAGTCGGCGGCGGCAGCTCTGCACAGGATTTACCGTTTTGTTTTTAGACCACGAAATCAACAATTTCCTTGTCCAAATACCCACACTTGCGGTCTTTGCACTTGACCACTTGACTACTTATATGACGTATTTCCTGTATTTGGCCCAAGTGCTGAAGTGAGCATGAAGACCACAAGTGTGTGTAGAACTTTCCATTACCTGATGGGACACTTAAAAATGCAAGTGTTTAAAATGCATACTTTGCATTTCAAAATCAACTTCTAAATGTCTGTTCAGTAGTCCCTGTAACACGACACAATTTGTGGTGCTCCTAAATAAGTGATAAAAAGCATTTGCAAATGTTGTACAAAATAAATATCACCACTACTCATCTTTGCACCAATAAAATGTGCAACACTTTGTTTTTCTACCAAATTATAAGCAATATCTAATTATTATATTAACATTTAACTTATATTGGAAAGGTTTCTGTGATCTTGGCAAAAAGTCTAAATTTATTTCCAGAACATGATGCATGATGGGATACATTAAGACTCAAATAGCGCTCTGGATTTAGTGTGCATTAAGAGAACTATGCTTTGGCATTTTGAAGACCTGGGAGAGTCTCGCACACTTACTTCCTGCTGCGCGCACGCGCTCTCAAGTGGCCAAGACTGTATTTGGACAGGGCAAATGTCACCAAAGAAGTGTGTTTTTAGTTGTGAGTTAAGGTGATACGTGCCATTTTCCAGGGACACGTTCTGGCCAGGATTTCTATACTGCCTAAAAAATCCAGGTTTTGGCTTTGTTTTCCTGTTTGCATACTTGCTGAAGGTAATGATCCAAAAGTAGTTTGACCAATAACATGAAGGCATTGTACATAATCGACCAATCGTGGTACGTGAGAAGGTGAGATCTACAGAGAATGATGCAAATACATGTACATATCAGGTGTGTTCGACTTAAAGTGGTGCTGCACAGACCGATTGTTGTATGACATCAAAGTACTGCGAGAGCGATTCGAAAGCATAAGGAGCCGTCTGCTCTGCTCTCTATAGCTCTCATGGTGCTTAAATGTCATACAACGATCGACAAGGCAGCAACAAAGTTGTGCAAGTTTGTTTGTTCCCAGCATTTCGGTGACGAATGTTTTATAAACAAATTAAATAAAATTTAAGTCAATAAAGTTTTTGTACCTGTTTAACTTATGTAGATGTCACAGCTTGCAGACGCTCGTGCAAGTGACGACTCAGCTCCGCCCATGGCACGCCTCCAGGAGCTTGACTGTTTTCGGGGGGGGAGAAGCGTAAAGCTGTATCTCTCTTTTGTATCTGATAAAACTAAAGACTCTTCGGAGATATGAAGGAAGTAATACTACTCTATAGGTACTCAAGATTAACATGAGATTGGCAGAAACGGTGTGTGTTATGTCCCCTTTAAGCTGTTCATTTTTCCAGGTCATTGTCTAGTCAAGCTCACAGTTCATGTTGATGATTTGCTTTTTACATCTAGGATTTAGTTCAGAGTTTATGTTTTTGGGGCATTACTATCGTAAATAAAACAGCACTTTGATTTGCTACGGCTTCACCCTTGTGCGCTTCATGTAAGCAGCATTACATGACCTAACATGAACCCAGCTACATCTATGCCAGGGTAATTGTCCCATTGAGGATTGCGTGGAAGAGTTTTGTGGACTGTGCTATCAGGTGGGAATTAATGTTGTGGCCTTTAAAGGCATTTTTTGTAATGGCTTAAATGACTTACTGAATTACCTAATGCCTGGGAGTGTTGTTTTAGGACTCTAGCCAAGTATATTGACTATGCCCTGTTGCTGAGCAGTTCCTTACTTACTGTGGGAATTGTGGCATTGGACTCAGCTGCTCATGGCTGCTCAAGGTTCCCCCAAATATTGTTTTGGGGGTTAGGGGCTATACGTCCCAAGCACTGACAGCCGCAGAGCTTGGTCCATCATTAGTCCGGTGGTCTTGGAGGTCCTTCCGTTGTCCAAAGGCAACTGCCATCTTCTCTGTTTGGGCTACACACACTTCCCCTGAGAAGGCAGCATCTGCTATAACCCTGCTGAGACGTCTGCTTGCCGTGTCACAAGCAAAGAAGATCATCTAGGGGCTTCCTGTGCTCAATATCACAGCCATGGAGGCCATCCATGTTTGGCCTGCCATGACCATGAAGCCATCTTTTAACTCACTAGGCTCCTTGCTTCAGGGTATCCATCCTGGTTCCACGTTGGCTTCTTGTCCCATCAACCCTGCCCTGGTCCCTGGCTCTGTTCATTGGTCT
Source organism: Tor tambroides (assembly GCA_021397915.2). Taxonomy (NCBI): domain Eukaryota; kingdom Metazoa; phylum Chordata; class Actinopteri; order Cypriniformes; family Cyprinidae; genus Tor; species Tor tambroides. Next base: position 85,732 of record JAFVLL020007673.1, read on the forward strand.
TGTTAACTTGTTTAGCAATTCATTGTTCACAGAACTGTAGCAGTTCACAGCTGTTCATTGTTCCAGGTGCCAGGTCATTGTTTATTGCCTAGTCAAGCTCATAGTTCATGTTAATGTTTTGTTTTACTTCAAGGATTAAGTTCATGGTTTATATTTTTGGGTCATTGGTCATTGTAAATAAAACTGCACTTGCGTCTGCTACACCATTATCCTCATTTGTTTCATGGCAGCAACATTACACATATCAACAAGCTCAGTGGGTAGCAAACTGAAGAGAATGTTCATTACAATATTTAATAACATCTAATGAAAACTGTACATTTGTACAAATGCTAATGGAAAATTGGCAATCAATTGTAAAGTGAAGTCACATGCACTTCACATAGGGTGTAGAGCGTTCCTGAGTCCCTAGTTAGAATGCTGTCTATGCAGGGAGCAGACATAAAGTTAGATCATTTGGAACAGGACCATCGAGATTGTGACGTACTGGCTTGGCACGGGCAGAATTCTCACAATACACACTCAATATTTTGAATTTCCCTTTGTGTGGGCTGAGTGATCGGTAACAGAAGCACAAGTGACATACACTAAGCTGAATCAGGGTTAACAAAAGAGCGGAGCTCTTTCAGGACTTTTATGTTATGATGAATAGAGCTGACAAGCCAAAACTGAACGCTATACAATTTATGATCTGCTCGGCCACACACTCCACTCGTGAAGAAAGAGTATACAGCTGTGTTGTCAGTCAGCACGAATTCTCTTTCTTCTGATGTAGGAAAACAACCTGCTTCAAGATTTTTTCCCGGATTTTCCTCCCACGTTCACGACCCCATAATGCGTAATCCTTAAAACAAGATAAAGTTGCATGAGAAGCAACGCTGCAAAATTTAATATAATATTAACTAATACACAAAAGTTTCCTATTCCTAAAAACTGTTTCCTATTCGACTTTTTTTTCCAAATGTAATTTATTCCTGTGTTATTAAAGCGGAATTTTCCACATCATGTCTCCAGTCTTCAGTGTCACGTGATTCTCAGAAATCATTGTAATATGCTTTTTTGGTGCTCAAGAAACTTTTTTGTTGAAAACTGTTGTGCTGCTTAATATTTTCCTCTTACAATCACGACCCCATTATATATCGCAAAAAAAGCATCTCAGATAAAATCAAGCAAAGGGTGTTTTCATCCGATGAGCTCATCTCTGCGATATCAATCTGTACGCCATCACAGGTAAAGCTCGTATAAGCGTCGGCCTGGATGTTCAACTTTCCCAACTTTTCATGAATGATGGGATTGTGGAGGGAGGGAGGGGGTTGCGGTGGTGCGGGAGAGGAAAGACCAGGTAAAGTTATCCGGTGGGAGCCGCCCAATTTGTGTGATCTGCCCATTCATACGGTGGGGTGTGGGGAGGCGGGGAGGCTGCTCTTTTTAACTGCCAGAGGAAGGATGTCTCCTGCCTTGATGAAACTCTGGCGTCCCTTTTGTTGACTGTAAAAACAAAACAAAAAAGGGCAGTGAGTGAAAAAGAAACGAGGGGGAAAAAAACAGACCGAGAGGAAAGAGAAAGGTTTGAGCCAGTCAGTGATAACAATGCAGTCTGCTTGCTTGAAGAGACATGATGTCACTAGGGCACCGGAATCCCTAGTGTGGAGCAAACAGGGTGGGGTATGTTCCTCCCTCCCTCCAATTTGCCCCTGCCCCTTTCTCTCACTCTCCTTCTCTGTCTTTTCCCTTCATCTTTCTCTTTCCTGTCTGTGTGTGTGTGTGTGTGTGTGTGTGTGTGGACGTGGGAGCTGTTGAGCACATAATAGGACTCCTCACAGCTCTACTTCCGAAGAGTGGTCATATGAAACGTCCATGTCCAGGTCATTCATTCACAGCGGTCCCCGATGAGCACGGCTGAGCCTGCTGAAGACTGTCAAAGGATCGCTCCCATGAGGAGGCCGTGTGCCACGTGAGAGGAAAATATGGCTTAGCATTGTGATTGTGAACTGTTAAAACACACTAGCACTTAAATCTATTTCGGTATCTTAAATAGCTGACCTTTCTTAAGGTAACAACAATACAAAGTAAAAACTGTAAGCATTCCAACTCTATTTTGTATAACAAGCAAAATGAATTTCATTTTCAGCAAAAGCAGAGAATGTAGTTTTTTAATTCCAAATGCATCTGCATGTTAAAATGAGCTAAAATGGTGCCTTTTCTTGCAAAAGCAAAACAGAATTTGTTTTGTTTTTTAAAAATTCTTTTAAAAATAGTTACTTGAAAAGTCCAAAATATAATATTAACAATACCGTTCAAAAGTTTTTAAAAAAGTTTTTAATGTTGGTGAAAGACATCTTTCATGATCAAGGCTGCATTTATTTGATCAATAATATAGTAAAACAGTATCACTCTAAAAAAACTGGTGCTATATAGTACTAAAAGTGGTTCTTTGGCTTGTAATCATAGGGGAACCACTTTAAGTGCTGTATAGCACCAAATCTTGGTGCTTCAGTGGTTCTTCACCAGTTCATTGGGATGACTGAGGTGCTATATAGCACCGCTACTGTATACAGAGCCTGTTAAGCCCCTGTATGGTTCTTCAGCGGTTCTTTGGGGTGGTTAAGGTGCTATCTAGCACCACTGCTGTACAAAGAACCTGTTAAGCGCCTTTAAAGGTTCTTTACGAGCCAAAGAACCACTGTTGGTGTTGTTTAGCACCATTTTTGTTGAAGCAATAAAATGCGATTTGGCACCTCTTATGGGTTCTACATAGCACCATTTGACAAAGGTGCTGTATAGCACCTTTAAAGATATGGTGCTATACAGCACCAAAAGTGGTTCCATGATTATGAGCCAAGAACCACTTTTAGTGCTATATAGCATTTTTTTATTGTGAAATAGTATTACATTTTAAATTGTAATTTATTTCTTTGATGGCAAAGCTGAATTTTAACCAGCCATTACGCCATTCCTCAATGTAGGGCCGGGTGATTTTTCAGATTTTATTGATTAATTCAAATTTAATATTTTGCCACGATTTTATTTTTTATAAATTGTAGAATCGTGATTTTGAATAGAAATATTACCAAACGTTAGAATTAGACACTTTGACAATAACAGTAAAGAGAAAAGAACGATCCAACTGCATGTCAACGCACGTGATTAACCGCTCAGGTGTGACGCGCTCTGTAAAGGACCGTAAGTAGAATATATCGCTAGGTGCCATTCACACAGATTGCGCTTTTGTGTTGACAAAGATGCGACGTGGGCAGTGGAATAGGAAAAAACATACAATATGCATAAGACAAGTTTGTACAAGATGTAGTTGTAGTTCATCTTGTAGTTCATCTTTTCTGCAAAGACATTTAACAAGTGATTTGTTTAACCTTTACATCATGATGACAACTTAATGTGTGGTGCACTTAGAATAGAATTTTCTTGAACTAGAGGGTTAATAAAGAAAAAGTTACTTGAATCATGTTGTAATTACATTTTCAGTTTGACTAGGTAAAATCGTACAAAATCGAGAATCGGTCAAATTTTTTATTTTATTTTTTTTTTTGCCATATCGCCAGCCCTACCTCAATGTCATATAATTCTAATATTATTGTTGCAAACTGTTGTGCTGCTTAACAGTTTTTGTAGTAGGAAATGGATTTTTTCATAATATAATGTAAAAGTATTTACTGTAAATATTTATCAATTTATTGCTGAATAAAAGTATTTTTCAAAAAAAAAAAAATCTTACTGACCCAAAACTTTTGAACTGTAGTTTAGGTAACATAGTTTTTGTTATTGTGCAAGCAGTTTCCGCCGGTTAACAGAACAGCCTCCGCAATGCAATCGTAACAGCACACTCCCGTATAAAGCTTGCAACGCAACAGTTGATAACTGCCATAATTAAGACCTCACACAAGAGGTCTTCCATTACTTTGGAATGCTTTGTGAATAATCCGGCAGGCATTATCCGTCCAATTAGCCGTATGTTCTTAAAGGTGGTCATCGCCGGGGTGGTCAGAAATTGATTTGTGAGAGGAACTTGGAAAACAGCAGTGCGCTAAACACCTAACGCATGATCAGGCACAACCCAGTAATATACTGTAGATGTGACTTTTCCGTGTAGTCGCCGCCTCCGAACAACCCTGCTGACAGCAAAAGAAGTGCCTGCCATCCTCGCAGCCGCCTATTCACGGTCTTTCAGCAATACGCGGCGTGTCAGATGAAGTCATGGCCCCTGGCGCTCGCCTATAAACCGGCTCCGTAGATGCCACTGCAGGACTCCAGCGCAGCTTTCAGCATGACCGTCAGCAAAATGGCAGCAGGCTAATGTGTAAAACAGTGATTGCATCTCAATTAGGGCTACATGTGCTGAAGTGGCCCCTGGCAAACGTGCTTCAATCCGGCCCATAAATGAAACCCAAGTATGAGCTTGCATGTCTCCTAACCCGAGCGCAGCATGTGGTTCTGCCTTGGAGTTGATTACAAGCAGAGACAGCTGGCTTCGACTTTATGCAAGATACCGTCAATGACCTTTCTACCTCCAGTGATTCTGAGCTCCATTGTCTCCTAGGCCCGAGCGGGAAGGTGGAACTGGCCGATGGATGTGCTGATTCACCAAGGGCCCTGGTAATTGTTTGGCCTCTTTCTGTATTTGGACAGGGGGGGAAATTGTACCCTTTGCCACCCACAAGCACTCAATAAGGCCCTATCCAGTTAAACTGCCAAAGTGAGACATCTGGACAAAGAGCTCTTTTTGGAGATGCGGAATAACACTGGATGTGGACGGGATGAGGCGATTGGAGCCGTCCTCATGGGAGTAGGAGTGGCAGTGTCGTCGCTCTAAGCCGTTGAAAGGTGCACAATACAACAGGATATCATATTGTCCTGTTTGACAAATGGATTCTCAGTGCTGACTGGAGCAACAGCGGTGTCGAGGAAGTTCAACTCAGTAACCACTACAGGTTCATAATTACTTCCCTAGAATGGTAATCAGATCACTTTATGGAAACAATCTTTCATACCCCTACAAACTTAAAAAATACAAATGCGACATGCAATATTATTTCAATACTGACTGAACACAATAACACAACTACAACAAAACCACATAAAGCCATGCAATGAATGCAACTCAGTGCAACTTATTTCTGTACTTATTGGCCATGGTAACTGTTTCTTAGTATAGGAGAAGATTTCTTTGCTCTTTTTCAGCTGTGGGATATTACTTTTATCAACTTTTATCATTTTTGCTGTCCTTGAATTTTCTGTGCATTATAATACTAAAACAACGAATAAACCAAAACTATATACAAAACTTATATACAAAAAGAAGATACTTTTACAGTTTTGTTAAAAGGTATTAATGAAGCCTGTTAAACAATGTCTTTCCAAGATGTTTTTTTAAAATAAAAATGCAAACAAATCATTTTTCTTCTGCAAGATTTCTTGCACAGAATGTGGTTTAGAATTCAGTTTGCTAGCTTCAAAATATTACATAATAAGCTTCAGTGTTTTTATGAATATTACAGCATCTAATACAGTTTGTTTTATGTAATTTGTTCAAATTTGTATCATCATCCTGCTACAGAGTCACACTATGGATGCAGACAATGGCAAGCAATGCAATATTGCAAGACAAATCAACCAATAACAAAAATTGATGCAAGTTGGCACAAGATTTTTTGGACTATACAGCTCAACAACAGTACACATACATACACACAACATGCAATATTACAGTGAAATGTAAACTTACAATCAACCATGAATAACCCCCTAAACCCGCATCACACACTTTTATAGTCCTAAGCCCGATTCGGACGGTAATTGTTTCTCATATATGGACACTGTAAAAAATGATCGTGATTTTAATGGTAAAAAACTGTGAAAATGCTACAGTAAAAACCTGTTAAATGGTTAACGGTAAGTTCCTGTAAAATTACAGGGAAAAACCGTAAACTCACATTCCCAGAATTCCCTGCGTTGCATTTCAAATTTTGTTTGAATTTGATGTTTTTTCTTTGAAATAACTGTTTTTTCTTATCAGTTATGTTTATCAGGGTTGTATGTTACATCTAATTTTGTTAAATTAATGTTTATTGCATATTTCAGTTTAATGAGTCTCACCATGATGGTGTTTAGTGCTTGTGTGAATGACACTGTTTTTTCTATATATGTTATTATTTAAAAGCTGCTTGTGATGGGCTTTGGTTCATCATGTGACTTTCTCATCTTACCTGCATTTGGTAGGTATCAGTGCTGTTCAAAGGTACAACGCAGATTTCAGTACTTTAATAGGTTGGTATATTAACATTTTATCAGTTAAAAGAAATTACGAAGTATTTAACTGTAAATTTAGGGTCTAAACCTAAAACATTATTAAATATTTTTTTTGATAGAATTCTGATATACAGCTGCCAGTTTTTTACCGTAAATTTTACGGATTTTTTTTTACAGTGGACGTCTGTAAAAATAAATTTACATATCACCTCAGTGATAAAACTCATGGATTCGGAAGGCGATTTATTCACAGTGGAGGAGCGAGTTCTGTGATTCTGTGAACCCGGGAACGCGCTTCTCACTTGGCCAGTCACATGATTGTCTGCTGTAAATAAAATGAATTTTATTCACAAATTTATTCTTATTATTGTGTAAAATGTATTTAAAAATACTTATGTAAAATGTATTCTTATTATTCCAAACATATTTTATAATGTATAATCTTTATTATTTGATTATTTAAATCTCCTGTTTAAAAATAGGAAAACAGACGCGCTATAGTTGTTTATAATTATACGCGATATATATCTGTTTATAATACACATTTTAAAATTGTATTGCATACCTGCTTCTGCCATAATAAAGACCCATTTCGAATGTTTATGTGCTTTTCTTCTCTTTCTGCTCCCAGTCGCTGTGGTGGAGCAGTTATGAAGTATTGTTCTTTTAAATACTTTCCAGCATTTCAGAAATAAATATGTATGCAAATTACACCAAAGTACAACGTTACCTTACGGTGTTCGGGAGTGCTCAAAAAGGGTTTAAACACTGAATTTTGAATCGATTTATTCTCGTAAACTCAGAGATGTGGATTCGGACGGCAATTAAATTACCACACGATCTTGGTGTTTGTCAAAAAACAGGTAATTTGGCCGGGGATTTTTATGGGGGTGGTGAGAGATAAACACCGACATCCTGGATTCGGACGGCATTAAAATCACCAACTACCCCTGTAAATGGTGAAAATCACTTACATCCCCCTGAGAAACAATTACCGTCCGAATAGGGCTCTAGTGAGTAATCAGATCAAACACAGTCTGATTTGAACCCAGCCACAAAGCGTGCTGGCTAACCAGCAGTGCCACAATAACTCATTGTGTGTTTCACTTTATACTGTAGATGTAAATTTGCAGAGATTCAATGACAATAGGATTTCTTTGTAGTCTTTCAAGAGATGCACCATAGAAATCGGTAATTTAACAAAACCCTTGATGTGAAACGTGACTGGATATAGCTTTCTAAAGAGCTGAGCAATGGCTGGCAGAGGTTTTTATTGGACTATTGGTGATAGATCTTACACTCTCACAGCATGATTTGTGAGATCCTAGTGTACATAAACACCCCTCAACTGTTGCTTCTCCTGGGCTGTTGATCAAGGCTTGTAACACTGGCAACCACAAGGAGAAAAGAACAAGATGGATGCCCACTCCTGAGGACCTCAAATGCTTTGCAAACAAACACTGCCAGAGTTTGTTTGTAGACAGACACACACTTGACCCCAAATGTGTTGCAGATAAAAACAAACAGGAAACAGATTCTCATCTCATCCCAATAACTGTCATGAAGCATATGTAGCAGAGCTTCAGTACATTAGATATATAGTCTGTATCTGAAATCGCCCCACCACTTAATTGAATTGATGGATTGAGTGAGTGCATTTGATAATGCTTTTGGACACCACTAAGGCTGTCCTTTGAAATATAATAACTATAAGGGTATATGGGGCGATTTCGAACACTGCCATTGAGGTGTGTTGTGCCCGTTCATTTCACACTTTCAGTAAAATGTCATGCATACCATAAAATATCTCGGATAAATACTGTATTAAATATGTTTTGTGGGGAAAAAAAGCATGCCAAGCATGTAAATTCATAAAAACCTCCACCCAAGAGCTAAGTAGGCTAAACACAGGAGCAGAATACGGTTGTCATTCCTGTATTTGAGTGATTAATACGGTTACATTCACACACAGCTCGGAGTGTTGGGCTCGTTACTCAAAAATGTAATTTATTACTTGATACTAGTTACTCCTTTCAGAAAGTAATATTATTATTTTGCTTATTAATTTCTGGCAACAGTGATTAGTTACACTACTAGTTTCATTACTTTTCTTTCACACCTCACATAAGTTGTAATTTTATATTTTCCCCATAAAATTGTTCTAACAATATTTCTGCCTCATCATTTGACCAAAATCCACATTGGACAGCAGTCAGAAGTTATTACAAACACTCAGTGGCGATTGATAGTGACTTTAAGTGTTGTATTAACCTTATTAATTGTCATGTAGCTATAATTCCATTCCATTATATTATATTTTACCAAAATAAATCACATAAGTTCATGAGAAAATGCTTCATTTTCTAAAGATATTTGATACAACTGACAACCGCATTTTATAATCAAACTCGGGACTTCCGCTGTGTGAACGGCACGCTACAATAGTTGTCTGTCACGCCAGTCCGCGCTGTACTCACGTGTATCGTTTGTGTTGCGTGTTTTAATGTGCGATTTCGGTAACTCACAGACACGGAGATGAGCTGTATCATCTGAAGGTTTTAGATTAGTCAGTTTATTAGATCTTCCACAGCTGCTCCCGCCATGTGTTCTGCGCATGTCACGCTCCGCTTTGCACGCCGTCGTCAGGTTGAACTCGCGCCTGGGTCGTGTCAGGTAAGACTGTATTCACAGCTAGCGTGAGAACAATTAAGTTCTAAAATATAGTTGTCAATTTCAAATGCGGATAATGTGGGAATCAATTCTCAGACCCAGATAATAAAATGTGGCATCCTACATTTTTTCTTTTGTTTGTTTTCTGTCAAATGCTGGATATAAGTCATATTACAAAATAGGCAGGAATTTTTTTTAGACTGTATTAAAGGAACACTCCACTTTTTTTGGAAATAGGCTCATTTTACATAGTGGTGGGCAGAGCGAGGCTTCGTGAAACACTGAAGCAGTTGAAGCAAATGTGTCGAGGCTTCGAAACATTTCGACACCCGTCTCTACGGTGACACCTAGTGGTCATTTTCAAGTATTATTTTGAAACAGTCGACGAAGAAACAGTTAACCGAACTGACGAATTATAACGTGTGTTGTGTTGACCTACCTACCAAGTGATTTGGGGGAGTGGTTAGTGTGCTCGACTGGAATGCTGGCTCCTTGGGTTCGAATCTTGGGTGAAGCAGACATCTTCACAATATAAGCAATTATAATGTGTGTTTTTATTGTTCTGTTCTTGTAATGTGTTGAAACATCGGTCTGACTTCTGAATGAACTATTTGTGAATAAATAAGTGTTATTTTGGTAATGAAAAATAGACAATAAAATACATCAAGCCACAATGCCACATCCTAATTATCCGTCAATGTCTATAGCCTATCTATCAACATCTTAATAATAACCTTTAACGTAGCCTAAATATAATTAACCAAATTACAATATAAATATCACTATATTGCAAAATCTCTCTCCTCTCACATGTACCCACGAAGTGAAAATGCGTTAACCCCACTTTTATACTTTGTGTGAGTTAGGTTGAGACAGATATGTGTAACTGTGTGGTTTGTTCCCGACCCTGTCAATCAAACGCAAAATCGGCAAGTATGCCAAGTTTCGAAACACTTGTGACACGCCCCGATGCTTCGAATCGCCTTAGTCACGTGACATGGGTGTTTCGAAACATCTGCGCTTCGGGATCTCGACACCGTGTCGAAACGCAGTTTCGCGTCAGCCATCCCTAATTTTACAACTCCCCTAGAGTTAAACAGTTGAGTTTTACCGTTTTTGAATCCATTCAGCCGATCTCCGGGTCTGGCGGTAGCACTTTTAGCGTAGCTTAGCATAGATCATTAAATCGGATTAGACCATTAGCATCTCAATCAAAAATGACCAAAGAGTTTCGATAATTTTCCTATTTAAAACTTGACTCTTATGTAGTTACATCGTGTACTAAGACCGACGGAAAATGAAAAGTTTCGATTTTCTACGCAGCGCCTGAAAGTAGCTATAGCATAACTAGTTACCTAGCTGGGGACTACTTTCAGGCGCTGCGTAATATCACTGCGCCTGCTGCACCCATGGTGCGGCAGCAAAGTTCCTTGATTTTTACGCCGGAATGAGAGTATAGTTCCTAGCCATATCAGTCTAGAAAATCGCAACTTTTCATTTTCCGCCGGTCTTAGTACACAGTGTAACTACAGAAGAGTCAAGCTTTAAATAGGAAAATTATCGAAACTCTTTGGTCATTTTTGATGACCAAATGCTAATGGTCTAATCCGATTCAATGATCTATGCTAAGCTAAGCTAAAAGTGTTACCGACAGACCCGGAGATCGGCTGAATGGATTCAAAAACGGTAAAACTCACCTGTTTAACTCTAGGGGAGTTGTAAAATGAGCCTATTTCCAAAAAAAGTGGAATGTTCCTTTAAGTCATAAATAAAAAAATATTGTAAACAAATGCTGTGGGACAGGGCTCCTAAAATGATACATAATAGATATTCCTGTTCTTTTGACTTTTCTATTATGATGTGGTTTTGTTGAACTATTTTTGTGCAGTTTTGCATTGACTTTGCTTCATGCTACTAGGCTATTCAAACTGTCAAAAGAAGTTGACTCCCTTTCTGAGTTTAGTCAATCCCATACCAGAGCTGACAGAAGGCACACCAGAGCCAAAACTGGTCTTTAGTTTCCACACAAGCGAAGTGTTTTCTTAACGACAGTATGACAGGGTGGAAAATCCAAAACTGGAAAATTCAGATTTTAAGTGAATTTAAAGTATGAGAACTGATGCCCAAGAATTTAAAGGAATATTCTGGGTTATTTTCAATGTAATGTCTATGGACAGAATCTGTGGCATACTGTCAATTAAAACAGAGAATAACCTAGTTTAAATAAATTGGTGAGCTCTGGGTACTAAGAACAAATTCTGTTCAGCACTCATCCTAAAGTACATAAGGCCACCAAAGTCAGTTGTTTGTCCCAAATGAAGCAAAAAACAAATCAAGCATACTGCAAACTGATGGAGCCACATTCAATAAATAAAGAAATACTGAATAAATAAATCATAGACAATGCAAGTCTGAGCTTGGAGTGCATTCTGACCTGCTGAGCAAACCTGGAGCAGAACGTTAAAAACAAACGAAACAAATCAACCAATTTCTGTGACGCACATGACGTTATTCTGCTGTTTACGTTCTGTCAGATTCGATCAGCAGTGTTTGGACATGTCAAAGACACATATGCAGTGATGTCTTTTCACATTGATGCCTCATAAACATAAACTGAGATAATATCGGTCGGATCACATTCAATTTTTCTTGCTGTGCTCTATCTGATTATGACAGATCTCAGAAATCCTCCCAGTTGTGACATTTTGTCTCTTAATTAGTAAAATGCACAAGTGGGTTATGATAGATACACAACATTCTGCAGGGCACTGATATTGATGAACTTCAAATATCTATATTCAAACAATATTATACTGAATAGTTCATTGAAGTGTTTTAAAACTAAAATGAAAAGCTTCAGATTTTTGCATTTGAACTATATTCATTCTTTTTATTATGCATTCTAAATTATTATTATTATAATATCGATATTTTGAACCCCTTATTACTCAACAGCTATCTGCCCAATGCATAAATGTGATTCAAGTGATGTTTCACAATGAGAATGTGTAGGAATAAACTGGAATAGACAATGAAAGACTGAGGAATTATGCATGCAGTGACCCGCTGACCAAACTTGAAGCGTCCAGTTCAAAGTAAATACATTTCTGTGATGCACATGACATTCTTTAGCTGTTTACAACATGATCTGTCAGAATGAATCAGCTGTGTTTAGACATATCAAAGCCACATATGCAATGTTTCCTTTTCATTGTGATCTTTTGCAAACATAAACTGAGATAGCATCGCTGACATTGAATCATATTCAGATAATATCGCTCACATTTAATCTTGTTTGTTCAGATTCCTTTAAAAGCATGCAGCCAGAGCTTGGAATATTTACTCTGTTTGCAAGAAATGTGCTGGTTTGGATACAGCAAACTGTTGATTTGGTTAATCCAATGACAGATTGTTTCTTAATGCCTCCCAGTTGTAACATTTTTGTCTTCTCATTAAAAAATACACAGCTGGCCCTAGGTTATGACAGGTACATGACTAATTGGAATTCCTGTCTGGAAGTCTTGACGGTTTCTGCTCAGTGTGGAGTAATGAGCCGGACTGATTGTTTCAGAGCTCCAGAAGTAAGGGACTGGCATATTGCAGCCAGTGTGTTTGGATAAACTCTAAAACAATTATGACCCGTTTCTTGGCCTCTGTGTATGTGGTAGGTTTGGACTGATTGAAATGATTTAAAAATCGTAAGAAAAATGGCTTATGTCTAGAGTAGAAAAAGAAAAGAGTAATGGAAACTTTGAGTCTGAGCTGAAACTCAAACAAACAGAATTCCAGTTTTAACAAGGTCATTGTGAATATCACCTGTGACAAATCTATCTATCTATCTATTTATCAGACATATTTACAGTCATACATATATATTCAAAATATGCATCAGTGGCCATGAATATATTGCTTAAATGTTAAAATACCGTTTGCATTTCCCATTTTTTTGCAATGTATTTTATTACATATTTCAAAGGTTTAAAGGTTTAAACAAATGTTTCATTCAGCTGTGCTGTTTACAAGATATATTTAGCATATATTTAAGTTCATAAGCATAATTTCTGTCAAAGTCATTTAAAATGCATCTTGAATATATCTACACGCTTTTTAGAAAGTTAAAAAGAAATACGGCTCAATGGAAGGAACTTTCAGTACTGATTTTTCACAGGTGTTTTACCTATATTTTGAACTACTCATTGCATTGTCATGTTTTAGGATTGGAAGAATCCAAAACTTAATGGAAAATGGCAATTGTCTGCCAAGTCGTTATTCGTTTTTCTTCGTTTTTTTCTTACAGCGTAACTTCATGTACTTTCCAGCCACAGATGTTAGTTGACTCAGTGTAGATAATAAAATATCCAATACTTTAGAGTTTATGAAGATGAAAAAAAAAATTTAAATATGTCTGAAATGCAGCCTGGAGGTGAATGCATATGCTCCAACACACTGTGCTGCATCTCTCATGCATACGATGTTTGTTCAAACCCAGCTTGTAAAATTTCCCAAAGGGCCAAAAAGGATTTTTATATATCAGAGAGGGAAAAAAAGTCAAACGGCACAGCTAACACACAAAAAAGTGAATATTCCCAGTGCTAGGTGGGGTCTCATCTGCCACCCCTGTGTCTGTGTGGCCTTGACTTTCATTCTTCCACATATGATGTCCAGGAAAGTGTGCCACATGCTACCTCGGGCACATCACCAGGGCCCTCCATCAATCAACACGACACCAAAGCCTGTTGGCACATGCACAGTCACACGGAGGGCCAACGCTAACAACTGTGTTGGATTACGATAACACATTTGTCTCAGAGGAGAGAGCAGCTTTGGGCCACAGACATCACTTTGAACCAATTAGCAGATTACGGTTGCTGCTCTCTGTGCTGGTGGGTGGCCGACTGTTACTAACTTCTTACTCCCTTCAGCTTTGGTGTTCAGAAAAGAGCTTCGGTCAGCGTTATATTTCAACTCGGATTTGAGGTTCAATGACCATCAGGGGACTTTTCAGAGAATTTCTGCCACGCTTGACTTTTTATGAATCCGAACTGATAGATCGCTGCAGCAAAGAACAATGCTTACCTTGGTCCCAAAAGCCCACCCAATGCTAAAGACACAAGTCATTATTTAGAATGAAAAACACATGTGAAACATAATACAAATGCCTGGACAGCATGACGTGGTTGACCATGAGCTGAAAGGCTAGTATTTCATAATTATTACAGGTTGCGCCTGTAGACGGTCCAAAAAAATTGAGAAAATGATTTATTTTGGGCTGCAACATCAGACGCTAGTTCCTTTAACGGTCTGTAAAATTAAACCGCTCAGAATGATTTTCACTAGACCTAGATCACTATGACCGATTGTTTTTTTATGACAATATTTGATCTGTTTAAAATAGAAAATCTAAAAAAAAAAAAAAAAAATAGGTCAGTTTTCTTTTTTTATTTGCTGATCTCTCAAGGTGTCTTTAAGGAATGAATGTGGAAAGTCCCTGTGATTTCAACACTTCCAATGAAAGCAATCAAATTGTCGAGCTGATGAAAGTAAAGCGTAATGTTTGTAGAGCTGCATGCCACATGCAACTCTGTTAGCAGTCTAAAGACTAGCATTTCTTCCTGTTTTCCTTTTTATCATATTCATATCCTTTTTGTCCATGAAAATCACAAGTTCACCATAATTTAAAAGAAATTCCTGGCCCCTCGAGTTTAACCAATGACTCTGGTTGCACAGGCATTCGTTCTGAAGCAAAGCAAGCTCTTACTGAACATTTCAAGGTAAAATATTGAAAAAGAGAAGGAATTTTGGCCAAAACATGAATTAAATATTCCCATTGATTATGTGAAATTAACCTTCATACCATGATTCATGCCATGCCGTTTACTTTATGATTTACAGTTCTGATCAGGTTTGGGAGAGTGCATAATGCAAGTTACTTTAATCAGATTACTTGGTTCAAGTAACTATTAAAGTAACACATTACTTTTTAATTTGCATCTAAATATCTGATTTACTTTTTCAAATAAGTAACTTTTTTGTCCCATTTATTCACTTACACCTCTCCAGTCCCTGTGTTGAGAGAAATTGGGAGGTGCAGAGGTACTTCCTTCAGCCTGAGGCTTATTTCACTTTTGGAGTGAAAGGGCCCTTACAGCTGCCAAAAATATCACTTTTGGGGGCTTGTTATTGAAAAACAAATAAGCAAGCCTAGTGCCAATGACAAAAAGTAATGCAATTGTAACGTAATGCCATAAAAGTAACTAAGTAATGCAGTTAGTTACTTTTTTATGGAGTGACTCAATATTGTAATGCATTACTTTTAAAAGTAACTTTCCCCAACACTGGTTCGGATGATATAAAAAATAATTAATAAACTAAACAAATACTCATTTTTAGTTAGTTTTTCTTTGCTCCGGAAGGATGACAACATATTAAAGTTGGACAAAGATGGACAACATTAAGCTGTTTCCATGGTCCAACAATATTTTATGGGCCGCTCCAGCTTTGTTAAACGTTTGTCATTTTAACGGCCTTAGACATTTTATATTTTTCGTCTACTCGTAACCTGTCTGCCAAAAACACAAGGGCCAAGTCTCCGTGTTTTATTGATGTTAGACTTATGGCCGTTAAGCTAATCGTGAAACGGCCATTGAGAAGAAAGGGAAAATGTATGTTAGTTACTTATGTTCAATGTAGTAGCTAATAAATGTCATCACAGATGTCACCACAGAAATACAGAACGTATAAAACCACTGAGACTCATTCACTGTTTGCTGACGGCTTCATAAATTGTTTTTTAGAAGGTAAAACACTGAAGCTGTTCGGTTCAGAGCTGAAAATATGAGAGCAGCCAAATGCTTGTAATACAAAATACATTCTTTAATCTGTTTAAATCACTGTAAATACACAATGAGACATAACAGCACTGTTACAACAGGAACAAAGTAAGGACTTACCCAGAAAATCAGACATTAATCAAATACACAACATGAGCTCTGCAAAGAAGAAATGCGTTTTGAAAATAATTTAATAGAAATAGTTGTGTGTGGGGATTTTCATATCTGCGGCGCAAAAACAGAGCTTGAGGAAAATGGAACCACAATAACAATAAGCTGAAAGTAAAAAAGTCTTTATGCTATTTTATTCATGTCCCCATCTGTTCCTTTTTACCAATATATACATGATATACAACTGCTTCTTAAATACATTTTGAAAAATTTGCATTTTATTTACAATATAAGAGCTTATTAGTTTTTTTATTAGTTTTTTTCTAGCTAAAAGATGGTGTGGAATTTTACAGAACAAAAGCACGGAATATGATTCATAATGTCATAAAGCATCTGCACATTCACTGAACAGCACTGTAAACAACTTCCCTTGAAAATCAGAACCGATTTAGCATTTCTGACATAATAAACATGTTATCTATTGAATAAATCTGAACTAATGATCATATTTCTCAGACAAATGCATTACTAGTGTGTGGCTACCTTGAAAACATACTACCGTTCTTCTGTCTTCATGTTATGGTGTTACACATAGGATCTTTTTTTTTTTTTATACAAGCAAACTCAAAGTGCACTTTCGGGAGAGCAGATGTCAGAAACATAACGAACTAAAAATGAAAATTGCTGTTTGTTTTCATACAATTATTAGTAAATGAGATCCAAAGTCTTTGATAATGTAATCAAAAAACAACCTAGTTAATATTTTAGTGGTTATGCAGTGAAAAACTCATATGTGCATGAAATATTTAATGAAAAAAGAAACCAAATCAGAGCATTCAGATACTAAACTGACAGCACGGACATACTGAAATAATGCCAGCGCTTGCATCAAACGCTAAATCAGTGATAAAAATGGCTTGTAGATCAATAAAACTCCTCCAAATAATCTTGAAAAGAGGCCCGGAGTGCTTCCTCAACAGCTACGGCTGAGCGTCCCACCATATCAGTTCATTCCCATCCCAAACCCACCCTGTTCTGGCACACATTCATCTGTATCTCACCCTTTCTCTCTTTATCACAGCTGAGTAAGTCCTGGAGAAAGGAGTCCTCGTGCACTCCTCTCCCGGCGGGACGCAGGGGCCCCAAGGTGCAGCTTGTTTTGCAGGGGCCTCGCGTCTCAGATCCTCTGGCACACGTGCAGCCTGGACCTGGAGAAGGAGGTGGCGTCTTTCCATACCTTGCAGGCGAGTCCTTTGGCGCAGTCACAGCGCTGGAAGATCTCCAGGCTGTGGGAGCCTTTCTTGCGCTGTTTGGTGCAGACTTCGCCCTGCCGCAGCACAGGCTTGCAGATTTTCGTCCAGAAGTGGCGAGCACAGCAGTAGCCCTCCGAGCAGTCGGACGATCGCAGGCAAGGGTCGCCCTCGTGACCTGCAGGTGAAAGAAGGCGGCAATGTCATTTCTGTAACTCAAACAGAAGAGCAGAACACTAATGATGACAAGGTCATGGAAATGCATGCAATGTAAATTGCTTTGGATGCATAAATTCATAGAACTTAAAGGGATAGTTCACCCAAAAATTAAAACTACCCCATGATTTACTCACCCTCAAGTCATCCTAGCAGTATATGACTTTCTGCTTTCAGACGAATACAATCAGAGTTATATTAAAAAATGTCCTGGCTCTTCAAAGCTTTATAATGGCAGTGAATGGCTGTTGAAATTTTGAAGTCCAATAAAGTTCATCCATCCATCATAAACCAGTCTCCTCTTGGCTTATATCGAAATCCTCTGACATTTTTCTTTACAAATCCTCGTTTTGTACTTCTAGTTCGTGACCGGTGTTTTGTTTTGCTCTCTTCACTGCGTTGCCGCGTTTGTCACTTCTCATCGGAGCTTACGGTTTATAAAGTTTTAAATATGGATATTTTTCTTACACGAGAGCATCGATTTGCTTCAGAAGGCCTTTATTTAGCCCCCGGAGCCATGTGGATTACTTTTTATGATGGATGCACTTTATTGGACTTCAAAATCTCAACAGCCATTCACTGCCATTATAAAGCTTGGAAGAGCCAGGACATTTTTTAAATATAACTCCAACTGTATTTGTCTGAAAGAAGAAAGTCATAAACACCTGGGATGACTTGAGGGTGAGTAAATCATGGGGTGGTTTTCATTTTTGTGTGAACTCTCTCTTTAAGGCTAGTGTAAATCAACATTTTCTGGTTAAATGATCCATATATTCCATATTCAGTTTATATTATATATACAGAAGAGTTTTACAGATCATTATTTTTAAATGATTGTTTAGGAAGATGATTTTGCAGAAACTATTTATTTTGCATTTTTGAAAATCTCATCATCATTTTCTCATTTACTTCAAATGTAATAGCTTTTTTAAGCACCCCAAAAATAAGAAAATTTCATTATTGATTCACTCTCATAGTGTTCCAGTGGATCACAAAATGAGAATTTTTGAAGAATTATGCAGAGTTGCATGAAAATTACTTTTCATTTTTGGGTGAACTACTGCATGGTTGATTGTGATTAAATAAATAATTTTAAAAAATGAAACCCGCAACCTTTTTACAATCACATTACTTTTTTCACAACCCTACATTTTCTTTTGTGTTGTTCATCACCCTACATAAGAAAATATTTGTTACTACCTCCATTAGTTTGTAACTATGTATTATCAGTCAATGGAAGGACCACTGATGACATATGGTGTCAATGTGTGCAACCCTTACGCATGCTCCATCTTTTTATGTCTCATGCAAATACTCTCCACAACGTTCAAGTGAAATCAAAAAATAAAGTGCAACCAAATACGTCACTGTTACTGATATACATCTACTAAGAAACAAATGCAAAACAATTTTCCAGTTGATGGTGTTCACTTACTACAGGCTGAAAATAGCACAAGGGGGGTTTTTTTCTCCCAAATTGAATGTTGTTGGTGTTATAAGCTGCACTTCAAGGTGAATATTTTTGACAAATGTCTTCTAGATATAACATGGCACTGTTATCTATTGAGGTATTTTTGTAAAGTACGAGAAAACAGCCCCTCATGTTGTTTTGGCTTATGTATGAAACGCTAAAGCATTTTCTGTACTCCATTATACCAATTTCAATTGCATTACGAGGCCTATATACAGAAACAGAGTTAGGGCCCCTAATTTGAGCAAATCATTTCCCGACAAATTAAGAAATTTAGCCCATTTGAAGAGAACCTGATATGCTTGGCTAATGGTCTGCTTTACTCTTCAAAGGGATAATAGTGAAGCAAATATTTATTATGTATATAAATATTACTTAGTCATGCAAGTTTTTCTTTTTTTTTAAACAATTCACCATGACAGCTTTTCCTGCCATAGGCCTTTTAACACAGAAAGTAGGCTTCCTGTTACAAAACCACAGTTTCCTGTCTGGTTTTCTCAATGCAAGCCATGATCAGCAGTGATGGAGAAAGACATCAGCATCCACCAGACTGGTTTGTGGGTATTTTTTAACAGTCAATCAATCAATCAATCAATCAATAAATCATATAAATAAGATTGATTGATTAAAAATAAAAAGTTCCTAATTTGTTTTAAACAGCATTCCGTACATTTAGGGTGCCTCAAATAGCTCCGTCTAAATCTCGTGTGGTTTAATTTATGTTCGAGCGTGACTCTGCCGTCAGCATGCATGTTACTGAGGCGAGAATATGGAGGTGTGGGAACAGCACTGCATTGTGATCCCTCTGTGGTTAAATCTTCAAGATATACGAGCTGCATGTAGTTACAGCCAAATTTGTGGCCTGCCGTCCCCCTCAACACATGCATGTAACCACATCCAGTGAATCAACTCATTGCAGACATAGTTCATAAGTGAGTACGAATAAGAAACATTCACTGACTGTCTAATGCATATGGCACACAAAACTAGACAGAAAATCACATGCTACAATCACATTACTTGACATTATATGTAATGTCCCGAACTCAAGGTTTACAGTGAGCGCTTTCAAGGAAAAAATGAATCACTGGAAAGTGTGTTAGGTTAGAGGAATCATCATTTTTCCGAAAGCTATTCAGAGTTTATTCCAATATGTCTAACTGCATTTCACTAACATTTTATAGTAAAGTTGCATTTGTTATGAACATGAACTAACATCTTAGTTAATTTTAATTTAGACATTTACTAATGGACCTTTTTTTATTTTTACAGTTTTGGAGTTCTCAAGAAGTCGTCATAGTTGGGAAAACGAATATGAATATAATTTTTGCATTCCTATTTCCCCCCAATAGCCAATGAAAAAATCCATTATAGTGTAGTGTATAGTGTCCATTATATCGATTACATCATTCAGAAAAGAGAAAAAAGTCAAATTTGCCATCTCTGCCGTTGTGTTAGAAACAATCGCTCAATAAAACACAAGTATTAAAAATGTACATTAAATTTGGTAGATTTAAGACGGTAATAACTGTGGAAACACGTCATTGCAGTCTGTAAAAACAGTCCATACATTAGAAAAAATGTAAAGTCTTATCTGTTCACATTATTAAATGGACCGAGCTGATATGAACTAACAATGAATAGTTACATTTTTTGTAAATAACTTTAATAAATACTGTAACAAATAAATTTCTCATTGTTAGTTCATTTTATTTAATGCATTAACTGACATTAACGAATGGGACCTTATTGTAAAGTGTTACCCACATTTCTGCCAATGTCTAGTGTTTTCTCAAGCCTTTTTGGACTGACATTGTGCATTTTTTTTTTTTTCCAGAGAATTTCTAGTTTACAGATTGACAGGTTCTTCTGCTGCAAACCCGACCAGGCTTTAACCTGCAGGTCAAAAGTACTAAACAACTTTTCATGAATTGTGATTACCCATTTAGTCAGTAGCTCACCTTTGAGAGGGATCTTGGTCTGAGCTTTGCCATTCCTCCTCCAGCCCTTTTCTTTGGTGGAAAGTTTGCTGTGCTCCTCCATAGGTGACTTGGACAGGGCGCGCTCTGAGATGGGGATGCAGATATCTAAAGAAAGACAGAAAAGATCCATTGTATCTGTGTCCGAGTTGGATGTGAAACAGAGTCTATCAGTCATCAATCCAGGAACGTACAGTTGCTGCAGCGATTGCCAGGACAGCACATGTTGTCTCTGTGGCAGCGCTTCTTTCTCCTGCGGCAGGTGAGGCAGCGGGACGGCGCGTGCTGAGGACTGTGGCAGTACGTTCCCACTGTGCACTCTTTATCACTGCTGCATGGATACCCCTAAGAAAAGAATGAGAAAGACTCATCAGATCTGGTTCTTCTCCACAAAACCTCGTTTTCAAAACACTCAAATCTTAAAAATTATTAGTTCATTGAACAGCAAAAAATGTATATTTAATGTTACAATAAAGATAAAATAGTAGGAATTAGGAGTGATAATTGAAATTTATTTGATCCCATATTTGTATTAAATTATTCCAACATCATTCATTCTTGCCACCAGCCATATTTTATTTTCATTTTTATGTGACCGCTGAAAATTCTAGATGAAACTACATGCAAATAAGCAAAGTATTCTATGCTTCCCATGATAAACTTTTCATGATGGAAATGTGATGAAAACATTGCAGTCTGCTACAGTATATTATTTCTACAAGATCCTGGGAACATTTATCGCTGTCTCGACTGAGTAATATCCAGCTTATTAGATTACTACTTACCAAATAAATGCAGTCAAAATATTGACTGGAGTTTTTTATTTATGTATTTTTGAAATGATTTAGCATAAAATGAGGCAGTCTGCGAGAAACATGAAAGTAGTGCCAGTTTCCATAAAGAGCAGACTGATATACAAAGGTGTGATGGATGATGACGAATGTTGGGAAACATCAAACCACTGGATCCCAGGATTGACCAATCAGAATTGCAGTAGTATTTTTTTTTTTTTTTTTTTTTTTTTTGTAAGGAGCTTTGTGCCTACAGTGATAATCCCTCAGTATCAACAGGTGGAATGAGTTTTCACAAATCTGTGGACATTTTGAATTTCAGATTCATTTGTCTGAACAACATAGTATGAAAGATTGTTTTCACTGTGGGATAGTGGGAAAAAAAGGTAACTGCAATGTTTTATCTCAAAATTCATTTCTACCTCACAATTCTAATATTTTTTTCTCACAATTCTGAGAAAAAAGTCATTTGTGAGATAAATTGCAAGAAAAAAGTCAGAATTCAGAGTTTATATCTCATAATTCTGACTTTCATATAACGGAATTCTGTGCTTAACCTCAGCATTCTGAGAAAAAAGTCAGAATTGCAAAAAACAATCTGTATTGTGAGATATAAACCCAGAATTTTGAGGAAATAAAGTCATACTTGTGAGATAAAAAGTCATAATTTTCTTTTTTTTTTATATTCTGTGGTAGAGACAGGCTTTTATAAGAGAGATATTTATACATAGAATCTCTAATGAATATTTAGGTGGACACAATAAAACAAATGACCAGAATGCAGCACATTTTTGTGTGGTTAATCTGTCAGATGTAATACTTGTAAAAATTTCATCAATAGTACATAATAGTACACTGACAAATTGTCTACTATGCGTTTTATATTAGTATACCTTTGAGTTACAATCAAGTTAGGCCAGGCTAAACTGGTTTAAAGCAGTCTAGCGTGTGTCCAAAACCCCTCCAAAATCAGCAAACCAGACCTTAAGCACCTTAATATACGGTTAAATGACCTCACGATACATGTAATAGTTGTAACTCAGCTTGGCAATGTTATACAAATCACAAACTCCAGAACAGAAACCAGCTAGTGAAAGTTTAGCCAGGGAAATGCGTTACATCACCCGTAACAATCATCAGTTTGGCGTCAAATGCAAAACATGTGTTCCCACAAGGAGAGAAGAATATCTCAATATCTAATAACAAAAGAAACGTTTTGTAGATTGACAGACCTTAGAGCAATATTCCTTTCTTATGCAAGGAACAGAACTGGTAACATTGAAAACACATGATGAAACCCGGCCAAACCACCAACGATACATTCACGAGACGAATAAGGAACGGATGAGGCTCATAAAATGTTTAAATACTAAAAAGTCACTGACCTCAAACATTCAGTGTTCATTCACTGCATCATTAGAAAATAATTGAGTACATTACATTAGCAGAAGAATGAACCATGTAAAACAGACAATTTCATTGAGACATCATAAAAAGAGACTACATTTTCCATCCTCGCATTGGTTTCAGTTGTATGATGTGCTTAGACGTAAAACGTTCTCAGCTTTCAGGCTAAATCATGTCAGTTTAATGATACAAAGCGCAAGAGACACTGAATTTTGATTCCAAAGCTGCAAGAGTCACCCGCATCTCATAAACCGCCAGACCCAATGAAGACACAATCGCGTCTGCACACAATCTGGCAACGTCATCACATCAGGACTTTAATGACCCGGCCAACGCTTGGATACGACTCGTTGATCCTCATCCCTCATTGATTCCACAGTCTGTTTTTATTCCTCCCATACAGTACATTCATGTGTGAGATAAGTGTCACGATGATAAGCTCAGAGACAGACAGCGATGAGGGATGCCTATTGGCCCCTGTGTCACCGCTCTCATGCTAGCAAAAAAGGCGGACTTTGAAGACTAAACGTGCCATGCCTTTGAAAATCATCTCCCTATCTGTATTCTCCCTCATGCTTTCAAAAACATTTAAGGATTGATATCAGGTAATAGCCAAACTATGTCAAGTCCTATCTTGTTAGTAGCAACTGCAGTACTTTAGCAGGCAGATTTGTAAACTGCCTGAAAAAGTAATGCAGTATAGTTTTTTTAAATGGAAGTATTAAAATGTAATATTTTATATCAGTTTAAAGTCTTTTTTTTTTTAACTTTTTTTAAATTAATCATAAGTAGATGTTGTAAATATAATGTGTATATGAACTTGTTTGTGTGTGTGTGTATATATATATATATATATATATATAATTTTTTAAAATTATAATTATAGTATATATTTTTTTAATATGTGCATGTGTGCGTATATTATATTAAATTATATGTATTATATATTTTAGAAAATGAATATTTATATATTACAAAATAAAATATACAATTATATAAAATAAAAAAATACAATAAAAATGCTATATGTATTTAGCATTTTTAATTTTTACATTTTCTTATTTTTATTTTAACTGTTATGTGTGTGTGTGTGTGTATAATATATTTTTATAATATATAATTTATTTATTTTTTAACTGCCATATGCTGCTAAAAAACTGCTAAAATGTATCTATAAAACTGCTAAAATCTTTTATTTTAATTTTACTGCAACAAATAAAAAAATAAAAATTCAGCTAGCTTTGAGCCTAAAATAGATATTGTACTCTACAGCTTACAAAAGAAACATCTTCAGTCTAATTTCCGTCTACAACTATAGAATTGCAAGGCTTTCTTTGAACCCGCGTCTAAGTTCATCTACACAACAGACTCATGAAATCCTGAATAGGGTTTTTACACATAAAACCCATGTCTCACACATATGTTCCTCTAGGGCCCCGGGGCCCAGCTTAACTTGACCTTGCAAAAGCAAAGCTGACATCTGACACCATGAATGGTGTTAGTGAATTGAGAGGGTTTTCAAGAGTAAAATAAACTATGTCACTGAACAAACAAACCTTATCCACCCTCAAAGGGCATGGCCCTATGGCTATCAGATTGCACAGGAAAGCTGCACACTCTCCCACTGGTTGAAGCACAGGTTGAAGCACAAGTTGAAGGCTAATCTCACCAGCACGAAAAAACATATCTGGAACCAAACCTTAAAGGCACTACTGACATAAAAATGAGGGCTATGGGCATATGACTTAATAAACAGTCTAGACAACAAAAAAAATATAAATAAACAGAAAAGTTGCAACTTGATGTGCATTTCAAGCATTCTACTGCAACAAAATGACCAGTGTTGGGGAAAGTTACTTTTAAAAGTAAAGCATTACAATTTTGTGTTACTCCATAAAAAAAGTAACTAATTGCATTACTGCGTTACTTTTTATGGAAAGTAATACATTCCATTACTTTTGCGTTACTTTTTGTCACATGGGCTGGGCTTGCTTATTGGTTTTTAATAACAAAAACCCCAAAAGTTATATTTTTGGTAGTCTCGTGTAGCCAGACCTTCAGACTGACGGCTGAAGGTCTGGAATCCATGGTAGCGTTCATTGGGCAAGGCCCACCCATGAGGCCGTTTGACCGACATGTCAAACAACCAGTCACATTTCGTTTCGTTCAGCATCACGTTTCGGGGCGTGGAAATGTCGCCACAATAACAGACCGGTGTGTAAAACTCTCGAACGTATTTTAAAGATTCTATGCCTATATTAAAGATTCTATACTTTTGAAAATTTAGTTGATCCTGATAAGCGCTCGTCGTCACAGTTGTAAACATGATGGCTTTCTTCTTTCGTGAGGGGGTTTGTCGTCACGGCATCTTTGTTTCCAGGCGGAACGTTAAAGAGCGCGACACACATCTCCCGGAAATCCTGTATAATTCAACCAATCCGATGATGACTTAGAAACTCCTGAAGTGTTTCCACTTTTGTGTGCCATATGCATCAGACATTTAGGTAACGTTTCGTGGGCGTGACGTCTGAGGCTGAGACTATATTTTTGGCAACTGTAAAGGCCCTTTCGCCAAAAGTGAAATTAATTTAACCTCTGGCCTCTGCACTTCATTCCTGATTTCTCTCAACACGGGGACAGGAAAGGTATCAGTGAATGAATGGGAAAACAAAGTCAGTTGCATTCCTTATTTGCAAAAGTAAATTAGATATTTAGTTGTAATTAAAAAATACTGCATTACTTTACTAGCTGAAAAAAGTAATCTGATTACATAACTTGCATTATTGATTATTAATTCATTCATAAATCACTAACATGCCCTGAAACTCGGCAAGTTGGGTTTTCTACCAGCCAATTACAGCACTGTGGTGTTTTTCTCATCAATGTTATTTTAGTAGCATTGATACAGTACTATTTAAGTGTTAGTTTATTTATATTTATTAAATATATAGTTTTTTATCATTTTTTATTCTTTTATTTTCATTATTTTTATTTCTATTATTTTATTTCCTTTTTTCATTTTAGTTTTTTTGTAATTTGTTGTGCTTTCATTATTTTTATTAGTTATTTTAAATTGTCTATACAGTTTTTATTAATTTTTATTTCAGTTTTAGTTTTAGTTATTTTAGTACATCAACTAAATAAAAGTGAGACTTTTTTTAATTTCAGTTAACATTTATTTTATTCCAAGTAACTTTTTTTTTTTTTAACATTTCCCGGGTTCCCAGGTGCGCACCATGTACTTGTTTATCAATTCTTAACAGAAACATACGAGGTAGTTCAGCCTTGCGTATAAAACTATGATTGTATGTTACACATAAGAAGAATAAGAACTAGAAATATTAAAAACATATATGATCCTACACTATCTTTATTTAATCAATCCAAGTTCAATGAGCATGGCTAATTAGATGCTAAGCATTACATCCATGGAATTCTGAGAATGCTACAGAGAATTCTGAGAACGCTACAGAGATGCAATATCATGCCTTAACACTTTAAATCATGGTCAGAAACCCGTGGTGATTATACCTTCTCGCCTGTCTTGTTCCTCAAATGAAGTCAAATCCAGATGATTAGCCTGGTTAGCGCTAAAAAGCCGCCACACCTTTGCCTGTTTTATTTCACCCTCTCAGCTCGTTAGCATCACTAAACAGTCACTTAACCTCAGAGGGAGCAGGAGAGGGCAACCCACCTCTCCTCGTTACAAGCCAGACCCAAACAATCCCCCGCCCCGGTCCTACTCGTTAACGGAACCTCAGCATCAAATTAAATAAGAGGAAAAGTTAAAAGTCCCAAAGCTGCGGCACTGATGTGAAACAGCTCTCGTGTTCATGGGGAATACTAGCCTCTTCCCCTCTAGTCGAGAGGTTAATGTGGTGAGCAAGCTCTGCCAATCTCAATATCCCTCTTTTTGGGTTGCCCACAACTGGAAACCACCATTAACCCCTCCTTGAACATTTACTCTAATCGTCTAAAGTGAGTGACTTTGGTTTGTTTCAAATGTACTGGTAGGTTTATTTTATTTGTGGACAACATCTGACATGAGTTTCACCGTCAAAGAGTTAGACACATTTAAATGAAGTTGCAGCTACTAATAAAACTAACATCATGGCTACCGGCCAGCTTTACTTATAGCACAAAACCAAATTCTGCTTGTCCCCTTTAGGACGGATGTATGAAACTGGGTGGCCGTTTCTCTTGCCTGCCTAATTTGCAGCAGTTGGGAGAACGCCAGTGTGGGAGATTTATTGGGAGCTTGTGTTATAATCTTCGCCATATCCTTGAGAGTTAGAGGACTTGAGAGGAAACATTTCAGCAGCTGTGTAATGACATATAAAAATGTAAAGCATTCTTCAGACAGCTCAACCAGATGGGAGAGAAAAATGTAGGGAAAGTGACTACAAGGACATAATGGTGAATTAATTCCAGGCACACTTCTGGGTGCCATTATTAACGTTCTTAAAGATATTCAGTGCTTATATCATTCGCAATATAAGTCACTATATAAGTAGCTATTTTTCATGTCATTCTGAAACCATATTGTATTTGTACTGTTGTTATTTATTTAGTTATTTATGTAAGCTAAATATGTTTTGGTATCAAAATGCTCCTTTCCCACACACTACTTTGCATCCGCCTGACTCTAGATGGCACTATAATAAGCTCATTTGCATTTTTGTGAACAACCCCGAAACTGCAGGGGCTAGATTTTTTTCCCCCATCTGACATTGCACTTAAGGTACTGGTCACATTTCCATCTGTAAAGTTTTTGCACCTTTTTGAATTTTCTGGAAAAATTCTATTTTCAAACTCTTCCTAGACTGTTAGTCCAATATACATGAATGTTATATAGCATCTTGAAACAAACAGTTGCCAAAATAATTTGAATTAGAGCATTTTACCAAAAATGTTTGGATGCGGCACAACTCGAAGTCCAAAGTTAATAAATTTACAACAGGATGTGAGGATGCATGCCCAATTTTGTCCAATTCTGCCCATAGGGGGCATTGCAATCCACCACCAATTGATAGCAATCAGAAAAATCAACGAAAATGGCCACCAACAATCAATGTTCATGGCTGCTCATCTATACATAAATAGCATGGCTATTTGCATTTCAAATGTAACCAATATAAGAGGGAACTAGAACTAAACACATTTCTCAAAGTCACAGTTGCAAACAAGAAATTTGCCAACACAGAACTGCATCTACCTGTGACCTGTTCTTTCAAATCTGGTATTAAATTTAATACACTGTCACTGTAAACTGTTATACCTGCAAATGATGTGTACTCTGTGGTGACCTAGGGTGTGACCATTGGCACAAAAGAGCTATGAACAATAAACCATATAACCATATGTTTGCATCATCTCTACAATTTTGTTTGCTGCACCTACTGTATATAAATGACGGCACAACACACATAATCCTAAAGTAAAAATACACTACCCTTCAGAAAACAAACAGATAAACCATTCTAAACTGGTTTTGTACACCGAAAGTATTTGCCGGTCTCCCCAGCCTGGTCAAACTGGTTTGGTTGGTTTTAAACGAGTTTGGGGCACTTGTTAATTGGTCCAGAACATTAATTGACCTAAGACCAGCAGAATAAGTTTAGGCATTTTTTTCAGCAAGGTATAACATTTCCAGAGTTATGTTTAATTAATATAATTAAATCTCCTAAGCAATTCTTACAGATTAGAGAGCTGCCCCAGGTATAGAAAGTTGGGATCTATCCACAATATCTGCAACATCTGCAACTGGAAACTTCCAAATGAGACAACAGTCGCTCTGTTAGCAATCTACAAAGTTGTTAGCAATCTACATTTGGATAAGCAGCTAAATGTAGCATGACATTTAACTAATATTGGACTGTAGTGGTTTCCACATGTATGGCAGTGGTCTGATCATCCAGACCACCTGCGTTTATGGAGATGGTAAAGTTGAGAGCAATTGTTTAGATGAGGGTCTGGCAGGGAAACTTGCATACTGGAGATCTTCCCACTCCAAAGAGGAAGTGAAAGGGAGAAAAATCACCATCACCTCATTTTGCATCTGCTCTCAATTGCAACATCTGCATATTTACAGCTGATCTGAGAGACATAACCAGGACCAAACAGCAAAGAGGATTTTTTTTTTTTAATCTGAAGTAACAATATTGTGTGTCTTACTGAAAATTTATGCTTTAAACAAGTCTTAAATAAATCTTGAGCTTGGCATGAATCCAGGATTTACCAGACTTGAAATATGCGTAAAGCTTTCAACATTGGCCATTCAACTGAGCTACAATAATCACTTTCTGATAACTGTACTTGTATAATAGCTACTCAAGTAGGCCTAATACTGTAATCATTTTTAAAATAACACATATTTGAGCCTTTTAAAATCGATTAGCTATAGTAGATGAGCCACATAATATGACATACCAGTTGCATTATATAAAGTAAAATTTGCCGTCAGATCCTACTGTACAACGTAAATCAATATTTTGTCAAACCACTAAAGGAAGCCTTTAATGGATAAACATGCAAAATAAATCGTCAGAAAAAAAGTTCTATGGTGTAGGCTAATTATATAGCCTATACAACAAAATACAAAAGATTTCAGTAACCACACAAAAGTTAGTCTACAAGTGAGAAGGTAACCATAGCAACAGTTCGCCGTTCGACCGTTACCATGTCGAACATAGGCTACATCAACAAAACAAACTTTCTGTCAGGTTTATCACTTTATTATAGATTGTTTTACATCACAAGAACTTGTTTTAAAACTTATTTAAAACATATATGATATAATTAAGCCAGTCTTGCGATTTTATAAATTTGGCTGGAGCGGAACAAACGGTTCGTCCCTCAGACAGTATAGAAATTCTTTAAAAAAGATCAGCGAACAATTCGCACACAAGTGACATGTGAGAGTTATTTCGTTAGGCATTAAGTAAGTAATGTTTCCTAAAGGTTTCTAACTTGGACTAATGAAATAATGGCTAGAGGTGTCTGGTTTACCTGAGCGGGGATGTTGCCTTTCTCCGGGATGCCGCTGGAGCGGTTAGTGGTGGCGGTCTGCGGCTCCGGTGATTTGATGGAGTTCACCTGGGCTTCGCTCTCGGTCCCCTGAGTTTCTCCCATCCGCACTACCGCGATAATCAGCATCAACATCCAAAAGCTCCGACTCCGCGAAACGTTCAGCATCCTTTCCGTCTTTATTTTTTTATTCTGAATGAAAATGTGTTGGTTTCTTGAAGAGAAGGTATTTCATACACCACTAGGTGCTTTGACCACCACACTTTGGCTTAAAAAAGTATAAACCCCTTACGGAGTCCATCAAATAATCTGTCAAATATCAGTGGAAAAAACGTAACATAGCCTACACATCGCAAATAGGCTTAGTGTAATAGGATGTGGAGAAATTTAAAGCGTCAGGATGCTGTGCCAAAAAAGAAAAAAGTAAGTTGCAGCAAAGAGGAGGATTCCTGTTCGTGTGAGTGTTTGTGAAGCAGCCTGGCGTTTCATGATGTGGGATACCTTCTTTTTATAGTATGCGTTTCCTCCGCCCCATTCTGTATTGACAAAGGATGAAACTGACCCCTGTTCACACACACACTACTGACTGAAACAGCAGGAAACCATCGCAGCACATTTGCCTTTATGGATGTTTAAAGAAATGAAGCTGAACCTGTGAAGCAGAAGAGATTTAGCTTAATATTAAAGCTATTCGATGTGCTTTTCAGTCGATCTGCCTGCCTATATGTTTGTTACATTTATTATTTACATAACCAGTAGGCTATAAAAAGTTAGTCAGTAATTAGTGTATTTTAAGTCAAAGTAGGTGAGCAGATATTGGGAAAAATCTCTATCTATCTATCTATCTATCTATCTATCTATCTATCTATCTATCTGTCTGTCTGTCTGTCTGTCAGTCAATGTATATATCTGTCAATGTATCTATCTGTCCGTCTGTCCATCCATCCATCCATCTATCTATAAAAAGCTTTAAAAGAACTAAGTAGCCTAACTAGCACAGTTTTTGGAAAAAAGTTAAAATCTATCAGTCCATCTTTTATTTAGGCTATTTGTGTCAAAGCAGATAAACACATTTCAGCTAATTTTTAAGTATAATAAAATAATCTTATATGAGAACAGTCTACTGATTATGCCTTGCAATAGACTGAGAGAGCACTAGAGTAGTTTGCTTTCTAAACTTTCATATTAAAAACAAAATGTCATGAAAAAAAAAGATAAAAAAATAAGAATTTTAAAAAATTCACACCGTTTGTTTGGTTACAATACAAAACAAATTATGGTTCAGCAAACAATAATAACGATAAACCGCAAACATAATTACGTAATGTCAGTATGAGTCCTCAACTTAAATTCGTTGCCAGTGACCAGATGGAATCTGTGAGTTTCTCAGCAGTTGTTTAAAGCCAGGATTTTTTGAGAACACTTGTCTGCTAAAAAGGAGAAACACATTTCTCAAAGTTTTGGATAAAAACAACATTCAGGATGTTGATTTCAAACAACTGACATGCTTGAAATTTTACCCATAAATCAGCTGATTTTGGAGGTATAAATGATATGAAACGGCCACAATAATACATCACATGTGGAGAAGGACCATGGAAGTAAGTGAACGATGATATAGTAATGCTGTAATGCAGTCATGCTTTATGATGATGAAATCATAGGATGGTGTTTTTGGCAGTTAAACGATATAGTGCTGAAAACAAAACCTCACTGGTAAAAATGTAGCCTGAGTGGAAAATATGGGACTTGAAAGTGAGTAACAGGTTCAAGGGTGAATAAGCAGTGGAAAAATAAATAAAGCTTCCAATGAGGTTAACAGAGAACTCTGGGTGGCGTTCTGAAATTCTGTCATCACCGCAGTGTTAATAAGCCAACCGTGCTTTGATCGCTACGATGTAATGTTTTGTGCACATGGACAACATTACAGTCCAAAGGCTTTATCTTCTCAAGCCATCTCAATTAGTACAAACAGAGACAAATTTACAGCAGAGATCAGCTGTTGTTGTTTTCATTGAATTTCATTCAAATTTGGTGGCCCACCGGTTCTTAAGCCATTTCAAATGTCAGGCACCATATACAGGTGCCAACTTCAGCTTGGTTACATCACACATCAACATGAGTCACGACTGGACTCATTCCAGTAGAAATAATGCCGCGAGAGGTATATTAGAGAATCATAACTCGTCTGTTCTGTCAGTGAACCGTGTCTTATCTCATCACTGATCACATGTCAGAATCTACTGTCCTCTGCGTCAAAACTGCAGTCAAGTCTGCTTATTTTATTCCTCATTTTGCTTAACATAAGCACACTGTAGGTCAACATTTGCATAGTACTATGAAACTTAACAGACTTAAACAAAGACTCCATTGAAATTTTCAATTTGTTGGTGTTCTTTGCAGCGACCAAAATGGGCACAAACAACAACTATGTCTGAATTAACATACTACTGTTACTATTTTTGCAGTATATAGTATGTACACTGTGCTCACTGTGTAAACAGAACATGATGTCACTGGACAACAATTTGACAAACAGTTGCATTTTTTTAAATAAAGGTTCCAAAAGGGAATGTGATGTCACAGAAGAACAAGTTTTGGTTCCCCAAAGAACCTTTCAGTGAACAGTTCTTAAAAGAACAATTTCTTTTTTCCTTATTGTAAAGAAAATTTTAATAATAATAATAATAAACATTTTCCACTATAAGGAACCTTTTGTGCAATGGAAAGATTACAGGTTTTTCATGGAGCCACAGATGCCAATAAATATTTTCAAGAGTGTACATTTTGGTGAGTGGCTAGTATTTGTTAGTATGCTGTTCAGTATGCACCAAATTGAGGGGCGGAGCACATTATGAATAATTAAATAAAATATTTAGGTGATGTACAGTAGCCATTACCAATTGCATGTTCATTCATTCAAATGCTGATGCAACTGGTTGCGTGTTTTCAGAATTGTAGTTTCAGCGGCCAACCACTATTTCATTTCGCACTGCAGCCAATCCAAAATTTAAAATATAAAGAACTAAAAATAATCTAAAATATAACCACCTGGGGTTAAATATCTTATTTAGGGACCCAAAGCTATAGCTTGTGAATGAGGCCATTTGGGGTTTGAACCTGCAGCATTTGGGTTTTACACCCAGATATTTAACCACTAAGCCTAAGCACACTTTTTATTTCTAACATATTCCGTGTGGTCCTTCTCTGTGAGCATATTCAAGCACAATCCAAGATGACAAATGAAACCTGAAATTCAGACCCCCCTCAGTGCTGCTGCCAAACATACAGTACATGTGTTTGAAACAGGTCTAAACATTAATAAAACTTTGCCACAAAAAATAAGAAATGGAATTATAATTGGAACAACAAAACAATTTGCTATTGCATTTATCCACTTCATCAGAAAAATGTTTCTTGGATTTTGAACCCTTTGAAAACCTTTGTCCCAAACCATGTTGTTTCCCGAATGTATTTTTCAACAAATGATGAAAAACAGGTGTGTGCGGTTTCTTGTTTTATTTCTGTAAATCAATTACCCATAAAATTCTGATAGAAGTCATGACTTTCTAGATAAGTGAATACGCAAAAGAAGTGTTTTATCTTTTGCCAAGAGTAAAACAAGGAAAACTGAGGCCATGATTTGCATTCCATAAACAAATGCTTAAATGACTAAATAATCAGCAATGTATTATTCACGTCTCAAACAGTCAAAGTTTTTCTTATTTTCGTAATAATTTTGAAAAAATTATTTTGGGCTGAGATTTAGACAAAATAGAAAATAATTATACATTTAAATAATAAAAAAATGATAATCTCTAGCTAAAAATTATATAGACGAAGAATTTTAATGAAAAAAATAAATAAATAAAAGAAAAAAAGATATATGGCAAAGCAAAAGAGAAACTCACTAAGAAATGACTACTTTGATTTACTTTAATTTTTTCTTTTATTTTGCGCTACTGATAACGGATTTTATTTGTAATAATCTGTAATAATCGCACTTATTTTGTTATTTTTGTTGTTGTTGCACTGTTTTCTTTAGCATGTTCTTAAAATTACCTTCAAATTCATAGCAGAGACAAATCTTTCATCAGACCTGATCAACTGATTCAGAGAGCTTATTCCTCAATATCTCTAAATTCCAGGAAGTCTTGGTGGTGGAATTTTTCTATGGAATGGTGGGTGAGCATGAAGAGGCCGCACTGCCTCATCTGATAACCTCTCCTACACTGTCCCCTTTTTTCCCGGAAGATGGATTGGGCCATTTCTCTAAAAGTCACAAAACGGTCGAAGCATGAATGCAGCTTCTTGACTTCTTAATGACTCAGATTTTTTAATTGATAACAGTGACCGCTCTTTAGTGAAGTGTTAACCACATGAAGGGAAGCTGCTGCTAAATTACAGCCTTAAAGGCATAGTCTCTGACTCAAACCCAAGCAGCCTGATCTGGGTTAATACGACTACGCCTCAGGCTTTGAAGGCTTAGTGAGAAGCAAGTCACCTTGAGTGCCAGATATTGAGAATTATTTGGTGAGTTATCCTAAAAGACCTTGAATCCATAACGTGGGGTTTTTTCCTGGAGTTACACACAGTTTGATTTCAGCACTGCATATTTTAAAAGTGTTCACAGGCATCAGTGCGTTCTACATTTATATCTTATCCATATGGTCTGGGATTTTAAGAAAAGCCCCTGAAGAAGCTACTATTGGCCTCTGGAAAAAGCTGAATTTTCAGTATCATTACTCCAGTCTTCAGTGTCACATGAAGCAGTCACTCTGAAAGAAATGTTTCATTTAAAATTTTTGTTTAATTTTAAAATGTTAATAGTTATTCCAGCAAAGTTCTACACAGGAAGTGACGGATCCCCGGAATTGCAACTTGGAGCCAGTTCATCTACTTAGATTTACAATGTACCATGACCAAATACTGTAGGCCCCAAACCGCTCTCATGATAAACCACGATTTTACAAATATTCCACTAAATCACTCCAGTCAACCATAAAACAGCAATGCCATCGTGTCGGTATGTTAATAGCATGCTGAAATGCAACAGAACACAACATACTTGAGTGCAATTATAGCAGTGTACACTCCTGATTGGGTTTGTCAGGAATAAGGTTTTAATTATAGACAAACAGATCTTTAAATGTAAATCAGACACAAAGTCACTGTTGTTTGTGTTCTGCTCTGCTAAAAAAGTCTGCATGTGTTTTTGTGTGTTTTGCCTTATATTGAGTACATGGTGAACAGCCATCAACACTCAATTTAAGAGCAAATAAAAATTGACATCATCTGCAGGTCCAGATGGTCCATGGAATCAGCAGATTTATTTTTGCATTTTCCACACTGATTTTGAGGATGAAAAACAGTGGAATTCTGTGGAATGCATTTAAACACAGGGAAAGGGTTAGTTCACACAAAAATGAAAATTCCAAAAAGGAGTTTTCACACCAACGCCATAGAACATACAATGAATCTACAAAAAAACCTTTCAGGGAAAAAGTTCTTAAAAGAACCAATTTTTTCTTAGATGAACATTTTAATCATTTAAAGAACCTTTTTCAATATAAAGAAGCTTTTGTGGAATGGAAAGGTTGCATAGATGTTAATGGTCCCTCATGGAACCATAGACACCAATAAAGAACTTCTTATTTTTAAGAGTGTTAAAACATGTATGACTTTCTTTTGGAAAGATAAACAACATTTTGAACTGTTTTTATCGCAATCTGGTCTCATGACAAAAACGCACCTCTGCGACCTTTTTCACAAGATGCGAAATACTTACCACCATGTACGTTTCGTGACATATTCGATGTGAAATGTCCAATGGGTGGCGCTGGACGGAGTGTTCATTTCTTTTTTCCCCCGGAACAGATTAACGTATGGTACGTTTTATGTGACATTGGTTTTGTAGGTGTCACTGCAGTTCTGACTTGAAATGTCAGCTAAGTGGCGCTATAAGTCTAATGCTCCGTGACGTTTTAAAATAACGTACCATCTGCACTACACCTAAATCTACCCGATAGTATGAACAAAAGCGAATGTGACGTAAAAACGCAATCGCAAGCATGCCGTTATAGCTTGTTTTTCGATCTCTCATCTTTCAGCTCTTTCATCGTGAGTCATGTTTTCGATGGGATTCATACCCAAGGACTCTGCATCCTAAGTCCAATTCCGTGCTGGCTGAGCTACTGAGCAAGCTTGTTATGTCCCGAAAGCAAATATAATTAGCTGTAATCATAACTGTGTATGAAAACGATTACAAGTGCTCGCTGTTTTACCATCTCTAGTGTTCATTTCTGTTGGAAACTGCAGTGATATGTACTTATTGGTACGTATTTCGCGTCTTGAAAAAAGTTCCCAGAGGTTTTCATCATGAGACCAGGTAGTTTTATCCATACAATGAAAGTTAAAAAAACACTGGGTTGATTAAAACACATTTTTTGGTTTTATTTATAGCTGAAAGCATAATCAATTAGCCTAATAGTCAATAAATGAACTCACAAGGCTCATGGGATTTGTAGAGCTTTTTGGAAATCAGGCATTCTGAGTTCTGTAGAAGCAAATTCTCTGTGAGCCTGGGTGTCAAAACTACTTCTTTTCCATTGATGTCATTTAAAACGTTCAGTAAAATCACAACAGAACAGCAGTCTTCCAATCCATGTATCTTTTAAAGGGACAAAATTGCCTTATTCTGTAAAATCAACGCGCTTGTGACTTTTGTTACCGACTTCCTCTGAATTCTTCAGTGTTCCCTCACATTAATCTGGCCACAGATCAGTATCTAAGGTGCTCCTTTGTACTTGGCTTACAAGCATTTGCAGTGACATCATTTTATGTGATCACTCACTGTCAAAGCTCGCAAGCTGCACAGGATTGAATAACTGCCACACAATGGCTCATTGTCCCTAAACATGAGATGTAGAAATTGCAGAAACAGCAGGCAGGGACTGGGCACCCTGTGTACTGACTACCAGTGTCCATTTCAGGCAACGCTTTCGTGCCCAGCTGGCATGATAAGATGGCATGAAGTCCTGCATGATTAAGTCATTTTAAAGATAGCGTTTGACATTTCATGGAGAATTTGAACTGTGTTATCAAATAAAGCACACTATATTTAGACAAAGTCATAGCACAT
This sequence comes from Tor tambroides, assembly GCA_021397915.2. NCBI lineage: Eukaryota > Metazoa > Chordata > Actinopteri > Cypriniformes > Cyprinidae > Tor > Tor tambroides. The sequence continues at coordinate 122,888 of JAFVLL020007673.1, forward strand.
TCCTGAATTCAAGACCGTTTCAAAAAGTAGGCATTAATAGAAACCCTAAAAGTTACCTCGTTTTGGCTCGATTCTGAGAGAGCGTTGTGTGTATTCATCATCAAGGTCCATTCCAGTTAAAGAAATCCCAACATGCACTGCAGTCATCATCCAAAATGGGGAATGGCGTTAACTGTAAGACAGAAATGATAACTGTAAATATACTGATATATTTCATAAACACACACTACCGTTCAAAAGATTGGGGTCAGAAATCTGCATTTATTTGATAAAACATACAGTGATAAAAGTAATATTCTGAAATATTTTTTACAATTTAAATTAACTTTCTAATTGAATATATCTTAAAATTGAATTTATTCCTGTGATGTAAAGCTGAATTTTCAGCATCATTATTCCAGTCTTCAGTGCTACATGATCCTTCAGAAATCATTCTAATAAACATTAATTCTTGTTATAAATGTTGAAAACAGTTGTTCTGCTTAATATTTTTGTGGAAACCATGATACATTTTTTTCAGGATTCTTTCATGAGTAGAAAGTTTATGTAGTTTATATAGAAGAACATTTTTGAATTATATATTTTTCATGATTGGTTCAGATTCTGTCAAGGAAATCCTTAGAGAAGAATAATTCGAACTGCATTCAATGTCACCCTTAAAAGACAGCTGCCTTTCTAGGCAGTGAACTGTGAGGCAGCTCACTACGTTATGAAACAGAGCTATATGCTGGCTGTGATTTTGCCTTGGGTGACATTTTCTAGCTGCTGCACTAGCAGAGAAGCCTTAGTTTTGGTCAGATGACAACTTTTCAGGAGTGCTGACACACTGTTAAGGCGACAATTGACTCCAGAAGACCTGGGTGTAAAAGGAAGAATTGTGGGAAGCTTAAAAAAAAAGTTACATACTTTGCCATACCACAAGCATCTAACTGCCATAACAGCTACTCCTGTTCTGACCTGCTTTTCACCATAGGTCATTGACAAATGTTTGGATGAATAGTTTGGGTTTAAACGAGCATGGAGATGTTCCAAGTGGAATTAAGAATGTCTTATCAAAATCCATCATTCTTGTTCTTGGACACTAACTACCCAGTTCTGGGCAAAAAGAGCGATGAGCAAGCGTACCATCACTAAAATACTCAAACCACCATTTAATAAACACGGAAACATAAATACACAGTGTCTAATGAAGTTTGGCTTCTCAGCAGGGAAGACTGCAGTCTCTGCTCTGACCCCCGGGCTGGGTCTGAGAACGAACTAAACACTAAATTAGAACATTTGCATTATCAACGCAGTAAATTGGAACATATATTCATACATTCAGATTCAAATGCTCTTGACGGAAGAGTAAAAACATGTTTGGAGCAATTTTAAACAGTGTGATGGTGCATAGTACATTGCAACCATGTGTTGGACTAAATGTTGCAACAGCTTTTAACACTCTGGGAGAAACAGGGGAGATAAGAGGAATTTAGGTGTTTTTAAATTTACTTTCTTTTAAACTTTGTGTTTATCTGGTTGTGATTAGCCTAGAGAACACAAAAAGTACATTTTTCTAAAGAAAAAGGGGAGATTTTGTAAGAATGGTTAAGTAGTTCCAACATGTAGGTCCAAACCTGTATGACTTATTTTTTATGTAGAACACAAAAATAGGTGTTAAAAGAAAAGTAGCCTATATAAAAACGGGTAAAACGGGCAAAACAGCAACATACAAACCAATGGTTCTCAACCAGGGGGCACAATAAGTCTTAAAATGATTTAAATCTAGTTATACTAACACAATCTTAATTGACATCCTAAAAACACTAAAAATAAGGATGTATCTGAAATCTTATGAAGCCATGCGATAGCTTTGTGTGAGGAGAAGACTAAAATGAGAACTGTTATCCACTGAAAACATGCTATCTTCTATCACTCACAAGACAAGGAATGATGTATGAATCATGTATTATTGACATCAAAACTAGTGCAACATGAACATCAACGTCAATGAATATTTTCAGTAATTACGGTGCTTTTTTGTTCTATTGGCAAAAAAGAGCATATTTTGCTTAATGTTGGGTGAACTAACACTTTAAAACAGTCTATTCAGTGGCTATATGTTAAGAGACTTAGAGTCAAAACCACCAGCTGGGCCTTTGTATGATTATTAGCTCTATATGTTTTGACCTTTCAGCTCAGTCAAGAAAGTCACTTTTTGCCCTCTCTCACTCAACAGACAACTTAAAAGGGATTTGAAAAGAAAGGAAACAGCCAAGATCAAATGTAATTTGTCTGAATAGTGAGGAAACACTTCTTTATTTTCAGTTCAAAGGGCCTCATAGAAGCCTGTAATACCGTAAGCAAACCCAAAGTACATTGTAAGTCTATTCAACAGCCACTTCCTCAAGTCATTAAAGGAAAACCTATGCTGGCAGGAGTCCAGAGCTCATTCTATTATGAGTTTTAGATGGAGTAAAATGATATTTCACAGACTAATCGCATTTATCCAAATACTGATTTGAGTTGAAATCGTAACCTTACCTGAGTATTATTATAAAGTTTCCGCTAAGGAAAAAAAAGTCCATTAGAATGTACAAAACATTTGGCCTGGCAACAAGACCAACAGTGCAACAAAATACAGTAAAATACTGTATGTGTAACCTATTCAAAATACCTGAAGTCCACCGAGGTGATTAAAGCTACAAGTGCGTGAGACACCAGTTGCGTTTGTACGTTAAAAAAAACAAAAAAAAAAAAAAAAAAAGAGCGCGAGTCAGCGATCTGATACGAGAAATATGAAAGTAACGCCGGTATTTAAATGAGCAAACTAATATCGCTGAAATGGACGACCGCGAATTTTAAAAATATCTCACAGCTGGATGCCGCGATTGGCCAATCAGTATTTTCAGAGGTGTGCAATATTTTACTGGTTGCTATGTTACGTTGTACATATTTATCCACATGACAATCAATTTTCCAGCTAGAAGATGACAAATAAACTAGGGTGTATATGAGCTCAATACATACATTTGTGAAGAAACAATTTCTACTCAGAAAGTACTAGTAAATTCCCAAAATAATACATTGAATTAAACATATTTGCACATTTTGAAGTACAAAGACTGAAATAGTAGGCTATACTCAAATAATGTTTTCTTTACAACTTAAAATTAAAAAAAAAAAAAAATCTAAATAAATAAATAATCATCATTTTTACAGTGCAGGTGAACAGCGTCTCGATTCATGGCTATATAATGTATTTTATCTTTTTCACATACCCTGTTAAAAATTTGTTGGGAAAGTCCTCGAAAGTGTATCAGAAAAAAATTAGATGCCACAAAATTCACTGGCATAAAAACAAAATGGAAGTTTTAAAGAAGTCAAAAAATCATGTAGAAATCTGTCGACTCTAAGCTTCACAAATGAAATCCATGTGCATGGATAATGCCCACTGTCATTCTGACAAGCATTAGTAAGCCACTCAGTGTGTGTGTGTATATATTTTTAATACGTTCCATCTGCCTTTCCATCTTGCCTGATTTTCACACTAAAGAATGATTAGGTGTAAATGAGCAGAGGTGGAATCCAGACTCCCACAAATACACACAAGGGGATAGTGTCAGTAATACCACAGCAATTTCTCACATAAATAACCCACTCCTGGTGGGATATAACAGTAACGGAGCGCTTATGAAAGGCAAGATGGCAATGTCCCCTTAAAATAAGTGTGATTCAGTGGGACAGAGTGTTTACATCACAGATGTTCCACTTCACGGAGGTCCGAAAGACCATTTAATTGTGTTGTCTGACTCCACCAAAAACATGACGCAAATAAAACGTTGATTCGAATGCATTTGGCAGAGAATCATAGTCAAGATACAGAAACACATTTGTTACCTTGATTCGAGATGTAGATAGAAAATGTCTCTGGGGAGCCATCGAGGGTTTGATGCATCATGCATACAGGACGTGTTTCTGTTCAAATTCATACTGCCGAGAGGTCTTGGCCACTTAGCTGGAATTTTGTCTTCAGAAAGTGGAAAAAAAAAAAAGGACATTCCGATGTACAGTCACAGAAAAAATATCTGTCTTTTAGAGAGTTGGACACGCTTCTCAGTAGAATTCCCTTCTTCAGTCTGTCTTCGGGCCTGACTCGGAGGGCCTCACACATTAAACTTCAAACTAAACATTTTATCTAAATGTATGTCGATAAACTGACACCTGATGGTGAACTGAATAAAAATACTCATGTTGGAACACTTAACAAACAATTAAACAATAACTGACTGTATTAAAAACAGAATGCATCTGATAAATGAATTTTTAAGAATATGTGTCTTAAATTTCTGTTTATTAAAGGCAGGGTAGGTAATTTGGTTTGGTCATTTTTGTTACGCAGTCACTAAGTTAAGTGGTCTAAATGTGTTTATAAATTTTCTGTGGAAGGTGTAGGACCATAAAATGTTAGCCCAATTGTATCCCTCGGTCTGAGGACTATGATAGGCTGTCCTGCCTGCCTGTCAAAGTATGTATTTGCATACTTCTGCGCACCCTGTTTGCGCAGAATTGATACACCATCAGCACAATCTACTGCGTTATTGTAGACTGAGCGAGAATGGAAGGTGTTATTGTTGCAATATTATGTTCTTTGTACCGTAATGTTTTCTTACTGGTGAATGAGACATGAGGTAATCAGACAGTGTTGCATTCAACCCTCCACCAATGCCGTCTCTCATTGTGTCGCTGGTTAGCCTCTGGTCTGCCTGTGCGCGTTCGTGTGTTTTGGAGGAGGCGTGGCTCCAAAATAGCCTACCCTACCTTTAATAGACCACCAGGCTGAACACCAATGGTTTTTGAGGCATAATGCTCAGAGTTGGTGCTGTTTTCAGTTATTGAAAGTCAAATAGGCTAGTTGTACAAAATAATATAATATGACAACTGAATTCAACTGTGAGCCAGCTGCAGAATTTCGCCAAGTTTCCTGGCAGAAGGCATCATTCTGACACTATTCAGAAGCTAGTTGATGCATACAACTATTAATTTAAAATATAAGAACTATGTTGTTTACAAAAAGAACAAATACACAATAGACTACGCTACCAGGTATAACAGCAGAGGCTCAAAAGACAAACATAGTGTCACTTTTTAAAGTTATACTGCATTACTCCATAAAAAAGTAACTAATTGAGTTACTTTTGTTACGAAAAGTAATGCATTGCATTACTTTTGCATTATTTTTTTCACCTGGGCTGGGCTTGCTTATTTGTTGTTGTTTTTTTAATAACTGTAAAGGCCCTTTCACACCAAAGTGAAATTAATAAGCGAAGTGCCTCTGCACCTCACTCCCAATTTCTCGCAACACGGGGACAGCAGAGGTGTCAGTGAATAAATGGGAAAACAAAGTAACTTGCATTACTTATTCGAAAAAGTAACTTCGATATTTCATTGTAAATTTAAAAGTAATGCATTTCTTAACTAGTTACTTGGAAAAGTAATCTGATTACATAACTCGCATTACTTGTAATGCCTTACCTCCAACACTGATTATGAATAAACAGTTTTTGGTCATACAATGAAAGTCGAAGGTGTCCAAAACAACATTGGACCCCATTAACTTTCATTGTATGGACAAAAATCTTTTCAAAGTGTCCTCTCGTCTGTTCCACAGATGAAAGTAAGTCAAACAAATGAAACTGCTGAAACCTTATGAGGTTCACTGAAGAAACCCGCTTCTTCAAAAAAGCTGAAATGACAAGACATGAGTTTCTAATAACAAAGAAGACAATTACAAGCTTAGAAATCTGCTGATACAACAACTAAAGTGACATGTATATTTATCCAACTGTATAATAAATAGAAAACACTGGTGTGAAATTATGGACGCTGTACCAAAGCACATCTATACACAATAAGCCATTTTATTGAGGACAAATCTGAATATATCTCTTGTCTTGGCTAGTCAGGATGTGGCAGAGAGAAATTAAAATGTCATGGGGCGACATGGGGAGGGGGAAGTAATGGTTTCTGACTGTCCCCCAAGAGCGCGATTATCACGAACAAGATTCCGAAGCTAAATATGTCTTTGTCTTTTCCACAGTCACTGCTAATTAAATCTGTCCGATATAAAGCCATTTTGCATTCCACTAAACTCTGAAAACTGGCTCAGGATTAAACCAGGAGGGCAGCAACAACACTGCTGGGGGATCCGCTGGGCCTGATTTATGGAGATGTGTGTTTTGTTGGAATTTCTGGACAATGGAAATGGAAACATGCGATACTACTTATAACTCATAAAAGTTCATAAAAAAACTTGTAAAAAAGCCCACATTTGGCTTTTGCTCTGAGGATAGAAGAAATGGTTAGCGAAGGAAGAGTGAACTATAAAAATCAGGATATCAGGGGTGAAGCTGTAAGCCAGTCTAGCTGCCGCTGGAGCTCCCTGGGGAACTCCTGGATTACCTGCACTTCAGGGTGGGCTTCCGTCTACCAGATTCAGAAAAAAATGGCTTTTTTTTAAACTCCTGAAACACTAAAAGACAAGAAATCAACAGAACTTTGCACACAAACACTACTGTGCCATTGATGGAAGTGCCAAATCTACATCACTAGTACAAAAGTATCTATTTTTTCCTCATTGCTGATGTAATACAAATGTTTAATTACAAATTAGCATAATATTTTGAGTGGAAAAATTGACATGATGTGAATTTGTTAGGTTTAAAATCACACAAATCACCTTCCATGCAGTCTCAGACTCCACTGTATAGAAAGTACACATTTTAGCTTTATTGAGCAGAGATCTGTAATTACTCATAGAGGAGATATTAAAATAGACAGAAAATGCAAATAGCATTAAAAAAAAAATGTCAAAATGTGTAAAAGAAAAAAATGAAAGTGGAAGAGTTTACAAGAATACATAGTAATCAACTTTAGAATTTGTCAATTAGCAAAATAAAATTAAAAAAAATAAAAAAATAAAAAAATATATATATATATAAATATATAAATATATATATATATATATATATATATATATATGCATTTTCTGTCATTTTCCTGCTAATTTAATATCTTCTCTATGACTAATTACATATTATGATTTTTTTAATTCTCATTTTGATATATTATCAAATGACCTAATTACTGAACTACAGACATGAACAAACATGGGCATGTGTTAGTATTTTGAATATTTGCAAATGAAAATATTTTTTGTCGACAAAGATCAGTGTTGGTCTGCTTTAACCTGCATATTCATTTTAAAATGCCTATAAAAAGTCACAGACAATACGCTCAGAACAGTAAGAAGAAGAAAAAAAATCAAAATACAAAAAATTGCATACAGAAAGCTTCATTGTTCACTCCTTACAATAGCCGAGCTGTAGGGAGGAGTCAAATGTGCGGTTTTTGGAGTTTAATGAAATCACCCTTGTTTTGGTCCCGATTGCTCCTGTTTTTCCGGACTCCATAAATGAACAATTCCCTTTCATTCACCTCTCAGGTTTAATTCATGTGTTTATTTTTGTTTCGGGACCTAAGGATGAAAGCCTGGAGCGGGAGGGTGGGCCTGCTTCAATTTCCACTGATTCATTTACGTATCCGCCTTCATTCACAGACTTAAAGAGTGTTGCACAATACCAGCCAACTGTATTGTTGATGTAAACCATAAAGGAGGCATTTAATTGGGCTATTTATCCTCTACTTAAGTCCTGCACTGTGCCCGGTCTGTTTGGGATTGTGTTCACACATACACACACAAGGCCTTCTCCTGTTGCACCGGCTGTCTCCTGCGGAAAGTGCGGGGCCAAATAATTACAGCTGCTCATGATCAAAGCTAGAACAATGTCCAAGACAAATACAATCGCAGCATCGAATAGCACCACAGCAGATGATATATGGGAAATCAAGACTGCCAACCAGGTGCTCAGCCAACAAGCCCCGGCTGAAACAGAGCCACTATGTATTACTAATAAAAACACATGGCGAAAGGCCAAGCGGATGTAACTACACGCTCATATTTCCTTTATCGGCTATTAATTATGTGAACAAAGCTCAGGTAAATTGGAGATTTCGTTCAAGCGGGGCTTTGGGAAATGGTACAGTGTGTGTCGGGATGAGCATGTATTTCTGACCTCACAAAGCTCACTCCATTTGCATGCTGTAAGGATAGTATCTTCAATTTGAATCCAAATGGCAGTTTGGTCTTATATCATCAGGTTGTGTTTATTTATGGCCAAATACCGTGAGAGAGAACATAAACCAACACAAATGACCTCACAGCCTCTTTTTTAGAAAGGTTAAACCTCAGACAACACATAGTACTGTGCATATTTAGGTGTTTATTTCCATTACCATACAATAAATCACATGGCTGATTTGCTTTCTTATAATTAGAGGTGCTGTGTGAAATTTTTTCAATGTTAAAATGCTTTGTATATTTTATTATTTATAATATATTATTGTTTTTTTTCTATGCAGAGATACATATTGGAATTGAATGTGCAGAGAAGTCATTCAAAGACTGATTTCCTTGAAAAGGAAACATTGTGACTGTGATGCTATCAAAATATTGCTCTTTTTGTTGAGCATCTCCACCAGCAGAATTAGGATGTTTGTTTGTCCAACTAATGGAAGAGCATTTAAGAAACCTGAAACCTTGAAAACAATGGGTCTCATTCACTAATAACCACATGAATCATTCATATTTATATGCACAGGACAACTTTCCACATTTTTATTTTTTAACCAAATTCATAATCTGTGTACAATGTCTACGACCCAAATTACAGACCATTCATTGTATAGCTGTAGCATATTTATGCATCTCAAACTACAATGCACCTTTTCTTACTCTTTTACTATATATGATTAAATTTATACAGTATAAAGATGATTTACCGCTATAAAAAATTATTATACTTTTTTTTTTATCTTATTCTACACATATTTATAAGACTATCCAGAGTGTGTGATTTTTGCTTATGTGTGGTTTCAGATGTTTCTACATTTTTTCATAAATTTAAAACATAAATTTTTTCATAAAAATTGTTCATACACAGATTTCATGCACAATTTGTGTAAATGCATGGTTAGTAAATGAGACCAAATCCTTTTTTTTCCAATTTTGTTCAGTGGCACTACTGGTGGAGAAATGACACAAATAAATTAAAATTAAAATTAAAATTAAAATGCAGTCCAGCCAAATTTTTACAGCAAAAATTTTAAATTCTACTATGCAAAATGATGAATAAAGAATGTGACTCTGGTTGCTTTTTATTCAATTTATAAAGATGCACTAAACTGAATCGTTATATACTATAATTGCATTTTGTGCATGCAACTTAACTAGTTTTACTGAAATAGAAAGAAAAAAAATCAAAATACAATACATAATTTCAATAATTTAAAGGAAAACGCCACCGTTTTTCCATATTCCAATATGTTCTTCCCTCAACTTAGACGAGTTGATACATACTCTCCAGTCTCAGTGCGTGCACTTAATCGCTCCAGCGCGCGGCGCCACTATGCTAGCGTTTAGCTTAGCACCATTCATTCCTTAGGATCCAAACAGGGATGAATTTAGAAGCCACCAAACACTTCCATGTTTTCCCTATTTAAAGACGGTTACATGAGTAGTTACACGAGTAAGTATGTTGACACAGAATAAAACGTTGCGATTTTCTAAGCGGATAAAAAATGATAACTATAATGTATGGCGGAAGAGCACTTCGCAGCACTTCGACCTGCGCAGTAATATCATCACTCCTGAAAACTCCCCCTCCGTCAATAGAACCAACGTGTTTTCAGGAGTGATGATATTACTGCGCAGGTCGAAGTGCTGCGAAGTGCTCTTCCGCCATTCATTATAGTTATCATTTTTTATCCGCTTAGAAAATCGCAACGTTTTATTTTGTCAACATACTTACTCGTGTAACTACTCATGTAACCGTCTTTAAATAGGGAAAACATGGTGTTAGGGAAAAAAATAGGGAAAAAAAGTTTGGTGGCTTCTAAACTGAGACGGGAGAGGTATGTATCAACTCGTCTAAGTTGAGGGAAGAACATATTGGAATATGGAAAAACGGTGGCGTTTTCCTTTACCTTTTGCATCCACAATGTTTTCTCACCAACACACCACCAATTCAGAAACTCAAGGATAAAAGAAAATTAGTAAAAAATACTAATTACAACTTTGTGCTGCAGTTTATGTGGGCTTAACTCAAAATATTGTCTTTTTGAAATGCACCAAAAGTGGTTCAAGCTGTTCAAGCTTTAATATAAAAGTAGCTTTAATATCCTTATAGCTAATTATCCAAGGTCCTTTATTTTATTCTTAAGAACTGAATTCAACTTTCATGAACATTCATTTGAACCAAATGACCCTTTAGCTATGATTAAAAACATTTATGAAAGCAACAAAGAATATCTAAAACTTGCTAAACTTTAAAAGTAACTTTAAATTGACTGAATTTATCCCACTAAACACTGTTGCTAGATTAACTAGCAACAATCACTAGCAAATAAAACTGCTCTACTGACGCTATACGTGTTTACTTTGTGAGGTAACGGTACCCCCTCAAGGGTGGGCTGCAACTGCTAGTGATGAACAAATAAACTCAGGGATTAGCGCATGTTTCTCTACTCACTGATAACATCTCAGTCTCCTGATTGAGGAAGAACAGATAAAAGGAGAACAGCGCAGCATCAGGATTCATTCAGATGGCGCTGACGCAAGAGGCAGCTCCACACAAGCCATTGCATTTGAATACAGTAGCGTGTCAGTGAACGCTAATGTCTTAATGCATTGTTTTGACCTATAAAGCACACAGCAGATGATAGCATCAGTGTTACCTTCGTCATCAACTCATTGTGGCCAAAAGGCATGAAGACGTGCTGACAGCTTTCAATCAGACGGACAGTCACTCCAACTTCCCTGTCACAAATATCGTGACTGGGTGCAGTGCATTACCTGAGAAACACGTGTGCAGGCACAAGAAAATCAAACTGTCAGAATTAAGTCTGGTGCTCATTTTCTAGGCATGCCATAATCACTTAAAACATGAGGGGGACATCTGAGTGATTTGTAAAGCTTAAGTCAGTGCTGACATAATGAAAGATGCATTCACACTGACAGTGATTTGAAGCAGAAAATGGTCTGGAAGTGAATTTTAATGAGGGTCAGCAATTTGAGCGACTTATGCAAATGAGCAAGTGAATACCAATGTGCATGAAGGCAACAGAATTTGTGATTCGCCTCCTAATTAAACTGTAGACTGTTTAATAGGAGTGCCTAATAGTGACCAATAAAAGATCACTTTGGCAATTCCAAGCAAACTAATAATTCACTGGCAAAGTAGGCTGCAAGACTTAAAAATAAAAACTATTTAAAGAAATTAATACTCTTTTCAGCAAACACACCATATTAAATTGATGAAAACAACAGTAAAGGCATTATAATCTTACAAAAAAGTTCTCTTGAACTTTTAATTCATCAACGAATCCTCAAAAATGTATCACTGTTTCTACGAAAATATTAAGTTTTTTTGTTTTTTTAAACATTGATCATTAGAAGAAATGTTTGTTGAGCACCAAATCAGCATATTGGAATGATTTCTGAAGGATCATGTGACACTGAAGACTGGAATAATGATGCTGAAAATTTAAATAAAAAAAAATAAAAAAAATACAAAACAGTTATTTAAACTGCAATATTTTATTATTATAGATATATTTATTTTATTCTAGTTTTATAGCATAAGAGACTTTTCAAAAATATTTTTAAAAAAAAATCTTACATTAAAAAAAACTTTAATTATAGAAAAAAACAAAATAAAAATAAAATATTTTAAAATATTTTAAAAAAATAATAATAATAATAATATAATATATATATATATATATATATATATATATATATATATATATATATATATATAAAATAAATCTTCAGCTCCATATATTGAAATGTCATCACAGATCACAGAAAATTTTACTGCTGACAAAAATGAATGAATGAATGAATGAATGAATGAATGAATGAATAAATGGATGAATGAATGAATGCATACTAGCTGCTAGGACCCACTAAAATGGGGGGAAATTTTAAGTGATGGCTCATGATACTGGAAATTTAAGCACATTTACTTAAAATGATTAAAACACAATACAACTCAATACAACTCTCCATACTCTTTGTGGCCTTGTTGAACTTGTAGCAGGTGAAATACGAAAAGAGGACTTTTAAGATACACTGACATTCACGCTGACTGATTTTGAATACATATCGGTATTAAGGTATAGACAGCTGTGAACGCTTAAAAGAGAAATATTATTAAAATGAACCCCGTCATTCTGTCAAGACAGTGGTGATCTTTATTTATATAAAGGCTTCAGTTATATATACTGTGTAAAAAAAAATAACAAAAATAATACTTACAACTGGGTCACCACTTGGCTCCTGGAAATGGCCGATTTGAACAGCTCCTGTCATTTAAACATACAATATGCATCATATGGTTTGTGAACAGCCTTTAGGCGTGCCATCTGATACTGAGACTGAGTTTGAATCTTTTCATAACGACAAAGATCACTTTCACTTACCCAGGTAGGTGGCATGAGGTTGGAGCGCTGCCATATAGCGTGAAGACACTCAGACGGTGAACGAGGACAAGATGAGGAGCGCGAGAGGCTTGACAGTCATGTCCTCCTCCTCGCTGCCTCATGGGACTGTGTCCTCATCGTGTCATGAAACAGAGGCGTCTCTTTGATGTGAACATGCCAGGCTGTAGCATTTGATGTATAATACCCATCTATCCATGTGATCTCTTCATTTCAAACCCCTCACATCTGAGGTAATGCCATATATCTCAGATTTTAATATCTGTAGATATGCCAAACCGGATGGAAGCAGATTAAAAAGAAAAGGATGCAGTCGCTGAAAATCACGAATGTTTGTGACTGACATCTCAAGTATCAGACATCGCAGGAAAAGACATGCGGAACCAAGCAAATATTTATATAAGCTATGAAAATCACAGGGGAATGCAAGCAAACATTCTCATTTCATCACAAATGTAAAGCACCTGAGAAAAATACAGGTAATACTCAGGGGGATTTTAAAGACGAGATTTTTAACTAGTAAAATGTCTAGTAAAGTGCTGGGAACTAAGCTTGAGTCATTTTAGTATTAACCAAGCACTATTATAGTTTTTATTCATATTTTAAATTAGCTTTTATTTTCATATTATCAGTTTATATTTGAATTTTAGTGTTTAGTAATTTTGTTATTGTAGTTTTTTTCCCTTCAACATTACTATTCAGGTTAAATTTATTTTATTCCAGTTTTAGTTTTAGTTCATTTTTGTTACTTAAAGAGACAGTTCACCCAAAAATGAAGTGTCATCATTTACTCACCCTCAAGTTGTTCCAAATCCCTGAGTTTCTTTCTTCTGTTGAACACAAAAGAAGATATTTTGAAGAATGCTGGTAAGCAAACAGTTGCCGGTAGCCAGTGACTTCCATAGTATTTTCTTTCATACTATGGAAGTCAATGGCTACCGTCAAATGATTGGTACCAACATTTGTCAACATACCTTCTTTTGCATTTAAACTTGTGTTTAAAGTATACCTTTAATTTTTTTCAGGTTAATTGCCAAGGCAACTCTAATTTTAAAATTTTGTTTAGTTTAAGCTTTTTACTTTATCAGATTAATTTCAATTACTTAGAACTGTTTTTAATAGTTTTAGTTTTACTTGCAGTAAAGATAATAACCCAGCTTCACTGTCCTATTATAGGATGCAGATTTTGTCATGGACGGCTTTGAATGGAAGTAAAAACAGATGCAGGGGAAATGGAGGGGGAAATGTAGCTGGGATTCATGTAACAGTTTAATCCACCGGTACAGCCACATGATGTCACATGATGGAGTGGTGACACTAATTAGTCATGGAGGATGTGCAGTAATGCATGCGAGTTATCGGGCACTTTCCACACATGGGTACAAAATGGGACTTGAAAGTTTCAGGCAAAATTTTGGTTCTTTTTTTTTAACGAAGATTGAGAGAAACAAGGTGCACGAGTATACAGTTTTTTTAAAATCATGCATTTCCCTGGGAACTGAACCCATGACCTTGGAATTGCTAGAATCATAATACTATGGGCCAGATTTACTAAACAGGGAAAATTAGCATTAAGGAACAATTCCATAAAAGCGCCGATGGGAGGAGAACATTCTGTGTGTGATTTATGGACAATACGCACATTAAAGAACAGATGCATCCAGGTCATTTTCATGATGACCAGCGCAATCTAGAGCTGCGCAAATTAGTGGCTGCTTTAAGACATGCTTTTTTTGAGCATTCAATAATGGCGCAAATACCACTAATTCGATGAGCGCAACGTTAGTAAATCGTGTTGCGTGATTAATTTTATTACTCGCCACCCATAAATTTTGCGTCCGCAAGGGAAACTCCTACAAATGCATATTCAATAAGGTTAACACAAAAATAACTGTCCACACCTTTTCAGCGCTAATTCTTCACTGTGCGTCTTTAGTAAATCCTGACAGTGCTATTTTAATGCCAAAAGATGGTTTGTGCTGGCGCAAGCTGTTAGTAAATCTGGCCCAACATTGTATAAAATAAACATTTTTTCTTACAACGACGTTGACTGTTGAATGGTTGAGCTTGACATCTACAGTCAAGACTATAATTTGTGTAAAAACTGAGAAAATGGAATTGGATTACCAACTTGTCTTCCTGCCACAATGATGTCACTTCCGGGGTGTCACAATTTTATAAAATGTTCCATTTGTGGTTGTGTGAAAAAAAAATTTTTGGTAATAATTATCCGTTTTAATAATTATTTTTGTTCTCTAATAAACTTCGTATAAATTCTGTAAATGAATTTAGGATTTTGGACTTTCTTGTATGATTTACATTGTCAGATGCTGTCAAGAAGGTCAAGATCTATGAGCTGAAAGAGTTTGAGATTTTAAAAAGACATGAACTGTCTGCTGAACTATCCACGAGTCTGGTGTTTGTATACTTAGAAATAAACTCTAACATATATATTTATTTGTCAGGAAAACACATGCAGTCCTGACCAAGACGTCTATCGTCAACAACAACAACAAATATTTGTACCGCAATAATTCTTTCCCCATCACCTTTCAAAACAACTTCACTAACCCATCTTTATGTGTTAAGGATATTGTAATGATTTCCACATGACTTGATGCATTTACCTTGCATTTTCAGCACTGGAGGGAAGGTCAAATGGGCCGAGGCTCTTACTGCGGAGCGGCAAAGACAAGAACCAGGTGCTACAGAGAGCCGCTTCCCTGTCTGTCAGTATTAATAACGCCTGTGTTAAAAGACACTGCTGAAGGAAAGAAACAGTTGGCATAAATATTTACAAACATCATTTATCATACACATACACAGTTACGTGATTGACTGAATGCTACAAGTTGGGCACCCTTGTATTGAAATTTTTCTGGCGCATTTAATAAAGATATAAGGCTTGTCTTGTGTCTCAATCGAAATAATTCAAGTGATCCCATAGGAATATAGGTAAACAGATGAATACTGACACAGTATGAACACGTCATGTTCATACTGAAGTGCTATTCACTCATGCTGAACGCCCCACTCGATGCGGATCACAGATTGAACGAGATCTGGCAGAGGACATATGGCGAAAAACATGACGACTGGCACATTTGGACGTTTCATTTCTGAGCTGGAATCAAAGGAGAGGGTAGGGTATTCCTGAAAGAGTCTGCATTAACCCTAGGTGTCCCACTTTCACAGGGGCGTGACTGCATCTGGAGGCCAGCTGGCTCTCTGTGTGTATTTTCTGATATATTTCGTTGACCTTGTACAGCAGTTGCACACGGCACTGTTTAACTGCGGGAACTGGAGAAAATGTACATTATGATCAGTGATTTTCATGTCTTACCATATTTTCGACGAGCGCAGACTTTTAATGTCAATGAAGCTGATATTTGTGATTTTTTTGGTGGAATGGTTTATTAAAGACACTGAGGTAAGAAAGAAGGACAATGCTGTTAAAAATAAACAGGACAACTATGAATTGTAAACTGAAGAACGTCTACATGATAGTCTTTCTATTCTACTACAACACAAAAAGTCATAAAAATAAATACTACAAAAAAATTCACCTAAAGACAAAGCTAAATAACGGTGTTCAACAAAACACTATATTCAAACAAAGGAATATCAAAACACTGTGGTTAGAAATGTTACAGACTAGACAGATGCTATTAATAGTTTTAAAAATCACAGATTTAAATAGTTTTGTTGTTTTGCAAGCAATTTTCTTTAAAGAACTGTCCAGATTTTAGAATAAGACATTGCCAAAATGAACACAAAGGATATACTGTTGTCACCACACCTAGCTGAATAACCGTTGAATAAAACAACAGGCTTTTTTCTAATGATATCAACCGTCACATAAACTGTCACAATAACTGTATACAGTCCCATCCAGGCACACATTTTGGCTCCAAGAATTGTTCACTGCTCAGTGCATTAAGCTCTATCAACAGCATTTGTGGCATAAAGTTGATTTTAAAAATAAACAGGTTGAAATTATTTTACGGTAAAGCGAAAAAGGTTTTACATTAGCGAACTTTCAATGTATTTTTGCATTTATATTTGCATATGTACATTATTTAGTTATATAAATAATCACTTTTGCAATGGTACTAATGTTCTAGGTTTTGATATTACTATATGCAAAAAGTCCACATATTGTGCAAAACTTATCAGCTTTACTGACTTTTTGCTGTAAGAACAAGTCAAAATATATTTTCTGTTGTACTTCTGTTGACAATACAGATCATAAATGCTGTCAAGAGAGCTCAACATGCAGCCAGAACAATGCTGTAAATATAACAACTTCAATAAAGGCTCTTTAAGGCAAATAGGGCAATTTTCAAATTACACGTCATCTTTCATCCAACTGTAACAGCGATTATGGAGTGTACAAGAATAGACATGGCAAAATTTGCTAATAAAACCATTTTCTTTTCTATCTTTACAGTATTGAATACTTAAAATGTACCTTTCACAAGTTAACTCTTTTTTTTTTTTAAACCGAACATATAAAAATGCTACCATAAGACTCTGAACTATGAAACCGACAGTGAATTAATGAGGAACAACATCCAAAACAGTGCAAGAAGTCCTTTGGGTGGTCCCAGTGTTCAATCATTGTGTGTGTGTGTGTGTTTTGTTTTTTACAAACCAAGATCACCTCCTCCTTTCCCTTCTTTCACTGTAACAGAATTGCTTCCGCCTCACTCTCCACACCTGGAAACCGGCTTAGGCCTTTTCCAAAGACTGGTAGTATTCCTTGAGAACATTCCAGGCTTTGGGTGCCATGAAGCCTTCCGGAGGGTTCTGGCCCTCGCGAGCCATCCTCCGCATGCGGGTTCCTGAGATGAAGTCATAGTCCTGGTGTCTGGGTAAAACGAGACGGCAGAGGGAATGTCAAGATGTACACGGAAAAGGGACAGTGTGGTACCCAATGTGATAAGAAAATGAAAAAGAAACATAATCTCGGGGTTTGCGTCAGAGATAATAACTAGGTGTTGTACACTGCTCCTTTGTTCGGGACGTTTCGCTCTGGAGGGAATGATGCATTATACTCTGAAAAGAGTCTATGATAAAATATGTTCTCTCAAGTGGCTCTTCAAGCCACATAATTCCTTTCAACGGTGCAAAGACGACGAGGTAAACAGGCTGACTTTACTTCTAGACAAAAAATAAATTAGCAAGAAACAGAAATCTAAACTTCAGACCCACGTCATTAAATCCAAACTCTCGGCTACACATTTTCATTTAAACAAATGCTTTGAAAATAAACAGTGCGAAACGTCTGATAAATAGAGCTAATTAGTCTCCAACTGCATGAATAAAACTCGAATACTAGTCTAAATACAATCCTCAATGGCTCCTACGGATAGGGTTTATTTGTTACGGATTAGTTGTTCTTCAATTAAGACGCAGACCTTATGAAAACAAATTCACACAGCGCAATGAATTTATAAACGTACACCGTCGCACTACACTTTCCCTATCGTAACCACATTCATTAAACGGTGTCGTCCACAGCGGATTTTCAGTCTAGACAAGAAGTTTTATATGCGCTTATAATGTGGAATGTTGAGTAATGCATTTGAACAAACCTCTGATCCCAATATTCTGAGTCAGTCAAGTAATTTTATATGGCTTTTTTATGGTATTGATAGAGTATTTAATAGGATTGATTCTATTTTATATACGCGTATGGTACAAGACATAAATACACTGCTAATGTTCAAAAGTTTGGGGTCAGTACGTTTTTTTGCTTTTTTTTTCAATAAATGAATACTTCAATTCAGTAAGAATGCCTTAAGTCGATTTTAGCTGTCACCTAAAAACATCCCAGAACACTAGTAAGAACCTTGCAACATCCTAGGCCTTTTTCTCTCTGTTTTGACCTTCCATCCACACTGTTTTTGTCAAAGAAAACGGAGCTTGTTGAGAACGCTCTCTAAAGTGGATAAATTTGAAAATGCCATTTTCGTTGCAGTGTGGACTGTGAAAACGAAGGCTTTTGAAAATGATGACGCATGTTTAGTCATGTGACATATACTGTACCAATAAATATCTGTTTATACTGGTATTGTGCCTGTTATGTGCTATTCACTTTTTACACTGTTACTTTGTACACTCTTCATATCACAGTCCTGCAAAGATGACAGAAAATTTACTCGCGATTGCTGTTTGCGGCAAAACACGAGGGCAGTTGCGTTTTAGATCAGACATACAATCGTGAGTGAGTGCGAGACGCATCCAGAACACCTTAGCAATCATGCAGCAGTAATAGGCAAATATGATGCATCCTACCACTGGATGGACCCCCAAATGATGGTTTATGGAATATTATCACCATTCCACCTGGTAGTCACTTCAATGGGGTGAAGGGGTGGAACACATAAACTCCAACTCCATAGAGAACAGTTAATATGCATTTAAATAAGAAACAGCTTGGAATGATTTGAGGCATTTTAGAAGAGGACTTTAAGGGGGATGGCTGGCAATTAGGCTCAGCATCCATATTCGTCTCAAATCTGGCCAGGCCCAACACCCTGCTCAAGGAGCAGACGGAACGCCATAAATTTACTAAGGCGCCAAGCGGGGCCCTTTGAAAGTCAGACAGAGTGCGAGTCTGCCACCCCAACCCCCCCAACCCCCCAACCAACCAATTGCTGGGATGGAGGGAAGTGATGCCAGTAACCTCCAGCCCCACTGTCACCATGCCGCTCGACTTCACATATCAAAGTAAGCAACCATCTCAATACTAAATCATAATGAGGATAATTATAATTGCACCACTTAAAACATAGGTAGAGGAATTGTAATTCCAAAAATTGTCTCGTATGACTTTATTTCTTGCATGGAAGACAAAAGGAGATGTTTTACAAAATGTCCAAGCTGCTCTTTTCTGTGAATTGAATACTGACTACAACAAATGTTAATATTCTTTTATACTTGAACACTGAGTGACCTTAATGCACTTAAATGATTTGTATAGATTCAGTGTATAGTGTTTTTTTGGTCCTCTTTCAATCTGAAAGATCTATTTGAAGATCTGTCTTGTTGTTCTTTCATGGAAAAAAACAGCCATATATTGTTTTGGAATGACCTGAGGGTGAGTAATGGATACAATTTTCTTTTTTTTTTGTCAAGTTATTCCTTTAAACTCTGTGTGGGATGTGCATTTGCATAAAGATCATGCAACATTAAAAGTCCCCTGTCTTTCTTCAAGTCAATTTTGCTGCATGTTGACATGCTACATGGTCTTCATCAGGGACGACTGAAAAGCCTGTTAACTCGATAGCAGTGGGCGCTATTAATTGCAAGACGAGACGCAGCGAAAACGCATGATTTTCGTTAGTCATCTTCCGCAGCATTTGCACAGCGCCAGAGGAATAATGGCAGATCTCCACTTCTAAATGACTTCAAAGAACGGAGCAAAGCCGTAGAATTTGGTGAAAGCACACAACAACAAAACATTTCCTGTTATTCTTGGCAACCCAGCTAGGAATCGAGGAAGCCTGACATGGAGGGAAGTTTGTACAGTGATAGATTGTTTGAACATGTATAGAAGATAAATGTTTAATGAAGTAAATTCATGCCTTCAGTGGTTGGTTTCAAATTACCACAACTGTCAATATGCCCAAGTCTCAAATTTGATGAAATTTGTTGCTTAAAGATACTTGTCTTTCTCAATTTGTATAGTTAGTTTGTTTTAATGGAAAGGAAGGCAAATTTAAAGGGGAAAAAAGACATAAACTTACTTTTTGGGGTCATAAAAATCCATGGCCTTCTTGGCTTTATTGTAGGCTGCCACTTTGAAAGGTACAATTTCCAGGGATATGAGTCCAGGGGCCATGGTGAGAACTTTAGCTCCGTGGGAGGGCTCATAGAGGTCTTTACCCGTATCTGGGTGAGGCATTCCTGCGGGGTCACGGCCCACTATGTAAAAGTTGGCCCCAGCCACCATCCGGGCCCTACAGTGCCACTGGACCTGTTGGAAACAGTTCAAATTGATTTTATTTTTACTTTAACTAAGTGTTAGTTCAACCAGTTCACTTATGAATGAGATTTGGAGTTGTTGAGCTTTGTGTGAGAAAAAGGCGAAATTTAAACCATTATTTGCTTAAAATCTTTCCCTCTGTCATAGCTCTCAAATGTCATTCACATTTGTGTATATTTGAATATGGCATAAAAAAATGGTCTCGTAACCAAATGCATGCGAATAAGATTTGAGAGCACCCACAACAGGAAGATTTTAAGTGTCTTACTTCAATTTTGGTCTTTGAGACAAAACGGTTGTGTGGTTTTAGAAGATGCACAAGTCAAACAGATAGACACAGAAAAAAGCATCTGGGACAATCTGTGCTGAACTTTTTTTCTTTACTTTTATGTTATTCACAAAAGAAAGAAAGGTTTGGAACAACATGAGGATGACTAGATAGAGGGTGACAGATTTCATTTTTTGATTAACAATCCTATGCTTAAAATTGGAAGAACAATGATAATGTAAACCAAGCGGAAATATGAAATTGTTCAATGGCACAGAGATTGCGACAATTCAAAAAAAACTGTCAAAACGTATCATTTCAAGATAAATGAAAACATCTCTTATTATTGATGTATGATTAGAATTGGCCTACACCACCTAAGCTAATTCTTTTCTGTGGAGTCAGCATGTCCTCTACTTCCTCCTCATAAGTAAATGAGGCAAACGAGTGCTTCCTGTGGGCTGCTTTAGTCTTACAGACTCTGTCTGCTCCCAATAAATTTTTTAATGTCCCCGGCCACATGATTAAAGAACAAGAGACTTCAAAATAGCCATGGAACACTACACCAGCAACAAGTTTTGTCAGAAGAAAGCTCCCCATTTGTGTCCGCTGTGTGTTTGTGTGTGTATGTATGGATTGTAGACGCCACTGGCCTATAAACAATTTTGTTCTGTTTACATCCACTTCAGGAGACAAAAAAATCAATTCCTACTGGGAAGTCCAGAGATGCGTGATGCCCACAAGAAGAGACTGTCCCTGTTGTCCTCAGCCTCCAGCACAGGTTAGGTGGAACGGATCAGAAATCCAGTGCACCACCGATGGAGGAATGTGCCCTGTGCAAGTTTCCTCACCACTAACTTTCCATACAACAGTTCATTGGCTTCAAATGCCGTTTTAATTATCATTCTTAGCACAAAGCACATTTGATAGAGCTTCTTTCTTTAAAATATTGCATATATCATAAAATTTGTAAATCCTAAAGTATGCAAGTATGGGATACGAGGAGCTACCAACTGCAATAAAAATGGTCTTGGGGAGATTTTAGTTTTCTTTTATATATATATATATATATATATATATATATATATATATATATATATATATATTAGTGGTGTCAAAATTAGCGCGTTAACGCATGCGATTAATTTTTTCTGATTAACGCGTTAAAAATATTTAACGCAATTAACGCAGGGGCGGGGCAAGGGTTGGCCACCCCATTGGCAACTGCTGCCGCTGTCTCTTTTTTCTTGAAAAAGATTGCTTTTATTTAGATGCAGAACGTCTTTATGACCACATCAAACAGGAGACGTTTCAGACATGCGCTCTAACGTCACCTCCGCACCAGGCGCGAGTCAAACGAGCGCGGAAAAGATACTGTGCTTGTAGCGCGCGCTCTTCAAACACACGCACAAAGGTGCCGGCGCGCGCTGTAGCCTGTATCATTTCATATGAAACAGCGAAAGAAACTACGTGCATGCAGTGTCCTAGTTATGCCGTCAGCTAACACATGAAGTTACCAAAAAGGCGATTAAAGCTGCCCTTAAAACTGCGTCGTGCATGCTGCAGTATGTTATATACGCATACATTTAAGAACATGTCTCTGAAATGGTTTTAAAAACTGTCCTGAGGCACCCCATCACTGTCTCCCTCATCTAAAACACCCGATTCAACTCGTCCGCTCATTAGTAGAGAAAAGAGAGTTGCATGTCAGATCCGCGTCACGTTCAGCAGCAGCAGCTTTTAAAGCTATAGCAGGCAATAAGCTAATAACCAGCTGCTGTGATGCCTATAATCCAAGAACCAAAGAAAAAAAAAGAGGAAGTCAATAACTTTTATAGCTTTAAGGGGTTCATCTATATTTAATTTAGAATTTAATGTTTGGTAAGTATTCATTTTCTGTATATTTCTGCTGAAGAGCACAAGTAGCTAAATATGTAATTTATTATAATAGGTTCATGTGATGATTGTTTTAAGTTCACTTAAATTAGAAGTTAAGTCTAATAAATGTTAAAATATATAGATCTAAATTATACTGTAATGCTGACTGGCTACAGTCAATGGTTAAATATTCAGGGGAAAAAACTATTTTATAGAGACATCAGTAGTATTGATATCAGTGATGCTGGCCTTCAATCATAAAAAAGATTCCATTAAAGAAATATTAAAAATATACTGTCTTTATGTTGTTTGTACATTGTACATTTGAAGATTGAACGCGAAATTGCAAAAAGTATATTTAAAACTTTAATATTAGGTGGAATTAATCGCGATTAATTGCGATTAATTTTAGAAAAATGTGCGATTAATTAGTTAATTTTTTTTAATCGATTGACAGCACTAATATATATATATGGTGAACATCATATCTTTAATGGATGACTAGATGTTCGAGAATCTCCACTTTAAGCACGAATACGGAAAAAAATATATAATGACAAGCTGACCATAAGTTATTATTTTAATGGGGTGCCTCAGGTGTCTGTTCTCGGTCCTTTTTCATTTTACACTAACCTCCGTTGGGCCGGCATACATCATCGGTGAAGGGAAAATGGCCACTATGGTGGAGTTGGGGTCAAGCAGCCCCTCCTCCAGCACAGCTGCATGCTGTTTCATGCGCCAGGCCAGCGGCACATCATCATCTTTGGTCCAGCCGCCCAGCGGGTGAAGCAGAAGCACGGGTCGGCGGTAGCCACGTTCAATTAGACGCCGCTGCGTGTCCTGCATGAGCAGCGCGTGGCCGTTATGCACAGGGTTACGTAGTTGGAAGGCAAAGACGGCATCTAAAAATGAGAGAAGAGTGCTTAATATATCATAACTTGCCATTTATATCATTGCATTGCAGCTATATATAGCGCAATTAAATTCCAAAATATAAAATGCATGTCTATGTGGCCTGCTACAGTTTGAGGGCAAGGCAACACTTAACTCCCAGCTGACTAGTCAAAATTAGGTCAAAAGGAGCAACTCCTGAGTGTAGCTCCATACCTGCGTTCATCTCTTTAAACTTCTGCTTGAGTTCGGTTGGTGTGAGCCTGTAACTATCCAGCCCGTCATTCCAGTAGATCCGATCCAGCACCTGGATATCACCTCCGACCAGCCAATCTCCGCTCTCCATCACCATCTGCCACAGCAAAGACCATCAGGAAAAACAGCAATGATTTTCCAGCCTCATCTATACAATACTGTTGGAAAAACTGCCACATTTGCCCTCTTTCTTTGATGCATGAGAACATAAGGAACCCTTCAGATTCTGAAATCAAATGATGCATTCAAGAACATACTGTCTTAAACTCCTGGCATATTTTAAGAAAGTGGTCTAACATAGCTATTGAATAAAGTCATGTCCACAGTCTTCTTCTGGCCTCAAACCAGCCACAAAGACAGAAAAAAAACTGTTCAAAATTGCCAATCACAGTTGGTTCTGAAAATATACAAAAATCAAACAAAACTATGCATTTCAAAGATTTAATTGTTGTGAGTTGTAAAACCCAACCTTTTCCTTAAAAGTGCTCACTGTAGCACCCTAGGAACTTAAATAGTAAATAAGGCTTTGTTTCCCTGTACAAGTGTAACTATCTTAGTTAAAAAGCTCTACAAGCTTGATATAATTCCTAAATTTGGGCTCTTGGTTGATTAGCTTAAATTTCAAAACAGTTCCATTTAAAACCAGGAATTACAATTCCTCTATATAGTGACCTATCATATCAGGCAAGAACTGTCGGCTGCTTTTACTAATATTTCGCCTTCGGGAGGTCTTCGCTGGCATTCGTTGAGCCACTAACTTGGCTAGGGTTAAAAAGCAGTACAGTATACTGAGAATACCGCAGCTCGTGGCAGATTCGGGGCTGCTAGGATGGAGAATACCATTTCACAACCCCACAGATTTTCATCTATTGATTTGACTTGACAGCAGCACTGGTGGCTCGAGAACTTTATGTGCAAGTATGTGATCATATTAAGCAAACTTGGAGAGGCCTAAAAGCGGTAAACGTTAATAAAACACTTCATCCGCTGCACTGCTTTTGCATTTGAAGACTGAATGCATGTGCAGCTGTCATTTGCTGGCCGCAGTATAGCAACAGTAGCAGCCGTTTATTTAATTTATGTTGCAGAGCCTGGCGATGGAAAAACTCAATGAGCGATCTGTTGGCACTAATCGCATCTATACATTAAATCAACTCTATTAGCTGTCATAGAAAATAACGGAGCACTGGTGGAGCACTGTACACCTTTCAATGAGGGGAAAAAAGAAAAAGAAAAACATAGATAATGCAATTAGGTAAATACTCTCAAATCTGGTTAACATCCCCCTGCACCAAAACTCCCAATGTGGACTCAGCTGTCAGACTGACAGGCGAAATAAACAGGAAAAGTGTATTTATCTCACAAAATGGAGGCCAGTTTTACAGTCCTGCTGATTGACATGCTTCAGGAGAGGGAGTTTAACATACACACCAGACATGAACATGGGAAGAGAGCAATATATATATGTGTGTGTGTGTGTGTGTGTGTGTGTGTGTGTGTGTGTGTGTGTGTGTGTGTGTGACCCTGGACACAAAACCAGTCTTAAGTCGCTGGGGTATATTTGCAGCAATAGCCAAATATACATTGCATGGGTCAAAATTATCGATTTTTCCTTTATGCCAAAAATCATTAGGATATTAAGTAAAGATCATGTTCCATGAAGATATTTTGTAAATTTCCTACCGTAAATACATCGAAATGTAATTTTTGATTAGTAATATGCATTGCTAAGAATTTCATTTAGACAAATTTAAAGGCAATTTTCTCAGTATTTAGATTTTTTTGGACCCTCAGATTCCAGATATTTAAATAGTTGTATCTCGACCAAATATTGTCCAATCCTAACAAACCATACATCAATGGAAAGCTTATTTATTTTTAAATTAAAAAAAAAAAAAAATCTACACTTATGGCTGGTTTTGTGGTCCAGGGTCACATATATTGTTCTCTTACTTCTCACATATACAGATACATAAGATCAAATCACAGATTCATAAGATCAAAAACTAGCCATTTTCGCAAACAATTTTAGTTTATATAATTCTCAAAAAAAAAAAAAATTACGGCCCATAACCTAATATTTAAATTCTATGCTATTCTGCCTAGAATAATTCTATATCATGCGCACCAGAAATAAAATAAATTGTTTAAAATACTACATGTGAATTAGGCATGACAACATCATAAAGTACACTATGAAAAATAGATATTTATTTTGAGATTTGTTTGTTACTGAATGATTAGTGTCTTAAAAATAGTGTCTGCTGTAAAACTCTTTACAGCAATTTTAAATGTAAATAAAAACTCCTCAAATATATTTAACTTTTTTATTGTTATATATTATATTATTATGTAGTTTATATTGTTTTACAATTTAATAATAACTTTGTAAATATTCTGAAAAAAACTATTTTCTTTTGACATCTGCCAAAAGCACTCAAAGTTTATGGACTGTGATAAGTCTAAACCTCACCAAGTGAACACCACTGAGCAAAGAATACTGCAAATAAAGAAAGCCGAATGCTAGTTTCTTTACTGTGTGCATGTGATTTCTTTCTTTGGTCTGTGGATGGGTTTATTTGTGACCAAAGGCAAGCAGACAGACAGGGCCATTCCAGAGTCCGAAAGCTCTCCGTTGGCGCCCATTAGTGCGAGCTGGAGCAGAGCGGAGCCATTAAAGTCCACCTAAGCCCACAATCCCTACTTACAGATGGAAACAATTGTTCAGTATTTACTCTGCGAGATTTGTAAGAGGAAGGTGAGGGGAGAGGAGGGGAGTAGAGTGCCACTTGCCTAAACACTGTTTAAATACAACGCAGGGCGAGAAATCCAACTAAAACACGTGTGAAATGAAGGAGGTCGAGGAATAAAGAGATTACTAAAGCGGAGCCTGAGCAAAGATGAGAGAGAGCGAGACCTTGTTTCCATAGACCGACTAAGAGGGCATCGTGGCTCTGTCTTCTGTCAGAGTACAGTCCAAGGAAAGCTTGGCAAAGCGACCAAACAAAGACCTATTAAAGCATCAGGTCAGCTGTGTCTCGCTAGACTTCACCTTCAAAAAAATGGGACATAAGTGGAAAATCTTTTCTTTTAAACACAATTACAGACAGAAACAAAACTTTATTTTAGAAGAAAATGTCCCTGGGATAACTCAGAGTCATGATGTCCCTTCTTAAGTGTCCTTTAAGACCAATTTTTTCACTAATTTTTTGCTAGTCAGATGAAAACAGTATTTTAAGCTATAATGTCTTTAGCGCAACAGTGCGGGTTGAGTTTCAGATCAAAACCAAAGCAAGAGCAATAATATTTCCTCATAAGCATCAATAAAGAGCAATGAAGCAACTGACAAATTACTCCCATAAAGGTTGCTCAGTCTCAGACAGGTGAAAAGTGATGCATTAATGGATCATGCTGCTGAATCACCGTGATTCTGCTTTCTTATTAACATGTATGTAGTCTAAACAGTGCTCTCATTCATGCTTATAATCGGGACTTTCCAGGTGGTTTGTGAGTCAGAAAAGAAAGAAAAGGGAGGGAGCTGACAACAAAAATTAGATACAGGATGATGTTAATCATTTCCAACTGCTTACGTAAGTTGATAGAAATATTTTATCAACAATTTTATCCTAACCAACATCACGTCTGTGATTACGTTTACATTTGTGTGGTGACACAGCACAATGAAATCTCACTGGTCTAAAATTCAGCTCCACACTGTTGTGTAGGTGCATTCGCTCCATGTTAGAATTACCGTAATTAACCCTCTAGTGCTGTTCGGTCATTTTTGACCGAAAAAATGTTATGTTTTGGTTTTTTAGAATTGTTTTACTTCGTCGGAATGGTACAAAACTTGGCACTTGCTGTGTGAACTAAAAAGAATCATGGTTATGATTTAGAAAGGTTAAATGTTCCTGCAAAAAAAAAAAAAAAAGTCACACTTGTACTGTTCACTGTAAAAAAAATAAAAATAAAATTAATTACTGCATTGGAAATAAATGCGCAGTAAATTTTATCTAATGGAAACATCTGTTAACAGCACCGAAACAAAATCTCATTTTCTGAGATATCAACTTCAAATTTGGAACACAATTTGTTTAGATAATGGCTTTGATTTACACACAGTTTTAGAGTAAAACAAGTTTTAGAAAACACAAATAAAAAAATAAAAAAATTGTGCATTTTTCATAATAATAAACTTAAAGTTGTACCATTGTTTAAAGCTTCACTGCATGCATCTGAAAAGTGTCTTCTTTAAAAAAAAAAAACACCAAACATAGGTCTGTGCTCCAAATAATTAAAGATTTAAAACAGTTTAAGTTGGAAAATTTCAGGTCCATGCTCAAAAAGTGGTCAACTGTTAATAAATGGATCATAACTATTCCATAAATATAATTTCGTACCATAAAATCCCCCCAAAATGAAAAAAATTTATGTAAAAACATTAATGAACTTTAATGATTGAAACATTAACGAAATTAAAAATCTATTTGTCAGTCATTTTTGAGCAGCACCAAAGGTTTCAGACATTTCCAACTTGTAAAACGCGCTCACGTCCTCATACTTGTAACTACTTACTTACGTAAATTGTAACAATTACTTATAAACTCTACATTTTCTGAGAGCTCCTCCTTCCGCAACACCACGCGGAAACACTTAAAACGGCAGTGGCTTTAGCAGTACAATGCAGTTAAGCAGTTATTTTGTAATATTACTATTTAATAATTCCTATAATTGACTACTGTTAATGTCTTCATAATGCAAGAACAATTTAAAAATAAACAAGAGACATACAATGCAGTTTAATGGAGCTAGCAGAGTTGAATGCCTATCTAACGTCCTATATTTAAAGGGGTGGTTGATTGCGATTTCACTTTTTTAACATTAGTTAGTGTGTAATGTTGCTGTTTGAGCATAAACAATATCTGCAAAGTTACGAAGCTGAAAGTTCAATGCAAACGGAGATATCGTCTTTTAAAATTCTGGCAGTTTAATGCCTACAAAAACAACAGGTAAGAGACTACAACGAGTTACTTCCCGGGTCAGATACGTCATGGACCCAGATAAACCCCGCCCCCGGGAACATGCAGCAAAGGGGCGATGCCATGCTACACTGCTTTAGAGAAGAGGAAGAGAAAACTAGGGGTGCACGTAAAAATCTATTCATATATGAATCACAATTCTGTCTTATATCGATTCTAATGGATTCACAAATTTCAAAATCATTAAAGCAGCGGTTCTTAATACTGCATCTCTCTCTCTCTCTCTCATTCAGATCGTCAGATCAGCTCCAACAAACTGTTCAAATTATACACTTATTTTCACATAGCTATGAGAAGCGTTATACATGGACGCGCGTGCGGTTGCTGTGCTGTATTAAAGCTTAAATTAGGATAAATCCGTATATTAAAAGCTATCAGAAGCAGTAGCACTTACAAATAACAGCGTATCTAAAAGTATGAACCAAAAAAAACATACCATTAAAAGCTGTGCACAGGTTCTGCGCGATCCTCTTCACTAATATCCTCTGCGTCTCATTCGGGCTCAAATTGATAAGCAATATAGATGATGCCATTGTTTACAATACAACCGGAGCACATGCCGCTGAGCTGAGGGGGTGGGACGTTCAGACGTGCAGTAGATGCGGTTTAGCCAATCACAACACAGTGGACCAGCTAACCAATCAGAGCCCATCACGTATTTCTGAGGGAGGGGCTTCATAAAACCAGGAAATAATCTGGGCGTTTATCAGAGAAGGGACAGAGAGGTGTGGAATAGAGGTAAATTATGTGAAAAATAATGCGTTTTTCAAAAAACTAAGCATGAACATATGTTTGACTGCACCCCATAAACACAGTCAAGCCTAGAAAAAAAAGCAGTCAACCACAACTTTAACACTATGATTATTCACAAGGCATTTGCACAGCTTCTCGTACTGTGGTTTTGTCTATTGATTACTCAAATTTCACCAACTCATTTGGCATTAATAGTGTGGAAACTCAAACGCATAATTCTGAGTTCTAAGAAGTGACTTGCTCAGAGAAAAGCAATTACAGTAATCTAATAATTAAGATCAATCAAATATGTTCTAAATGGTTGTGATTGTGTCAGGTCATGCAGAACTTTTGCTTTTTTCCACTTTCATTAGGAAACTGCGTTAGTAATCTACTAATCATGTAGGTTTTGTCCATATTGACCCCCCTGACCTTGATGTATGGATGATCTTTGCATGTGGTGCCCCACTGCCGGGCACAACGCTCTTCCTTGCGGTGCTCGTAGAACTCCGGATTTCGCAGTATCGCTACCCTCCGACCACCGTAGGCCAGCGCAAACGCAGTGCTGCCATCCAGACGCTCCTTATCGGCACTTGAAACGGGGAGGACCACCGGCACCGACAGGTTAATAACCCCACCTATGAACAGAGGTCAGATGCACGGCACATACGTCAACCAAGCTCAGGCTTTGAAAAATCGACAGCTTTTACAGGCCTAAAAAGGAAGAGTCCTATGAGCTATGGGGCGAGATAAGAAAAAGAACTCTGAATGTGAAAGTGGTGAGTTTTCAAAGAAAGTAAGAGGTCCAACACCTTGATTAAAGCAATATGAGCGGGAAGCTTTTAAAATCCATTTTCAGGACGAAACACACACACATCATAGCAGAAACAGCTGTTTTCCATAAGAAAGAGCCCTGCGAGCATCCCATTTCAGCTCAATCCAAATCAAACTAGTATCAGGCAGCAACATGCACAAATCTGTACGTTTCATAAAGCTGGCAGTCTGGTCCAACAAGAGTCCAACTGGGCATATTGTAAGGATCAAAACAATAATTCAAGGTGTGATGTACAGTAATCAAGTCTAATGACACTGGTGATGTAATGCATGAACACCTAATGACTTTCTCTTGCTGTATTTCTGTCACATCCAAACCCAAACATCTTCTAGACCCACTTTTTATCTTAATAGGTGTGTGTGAGTGTGAGTGCATACCTTGAACACAAATTTGAATACTAGGCAAGACAACACACAGCAGAGCGTTACGAGGCCGTAAAACTAAATTGACACTTTTTGGAAACTCAAGCTTGATGTGGGAAATTGCTGTAATTACCCAGTTCTATAAATGCGAGGACCGCATTATGGTTTTAAAAAGCCATTCGCACATTTGTCGTTCTTGTAATCAAAAAGGTGCCGACTTTTTATTTCATACAATCGGGTTTCTGAAAAGCCTTGAGAGCTTGTGATCAACATCACCCAAGCCGCCATTAAAACTATAATAGCTCTTTTATTTCTACCACTAATTAACATTTAAAATCCACTTGCTGAGCCTTCAGATTCCCTCACTGAAATGAAATGCTTTTGCAATAGGTCTCCCATTCAGGGTTGTTCTCCTGGTTCTACCCTGAAGTGCTGAAATATTAGTAGATTATTAGTAGGTTCTTGTTCACCTCCTTGAGTTGGGTTTCTTCGTGCCCTACCTGATGTTGGTGGCCAATCAATTTGCTTAAGTTTTTGTTAAAAAATTGTGCTTTCACTTTGTCATTGTGAGTTACTAATTGTCAATTAAATGAAAATGATTCAGTAAATCCAAACAAGTGGAAAAGATGAAGGGGGTGATTTCTTAAAGCACTTCTAAATGCAACAGTGTCCTGTAGAAAAAAGTGCATTGCACTGTCAAACGTCGCCATCTAGTGGTGCGTTTAGAAAACACTGCATGAAAAAGAAATCCACGAGAAGACATGAAATCACATAAGTTCATCTGTTTACCATCAAGCAGACAGTTGAAGTGCAGGCACTGTAGGTACTCTCTCTCCCTCATGAAGCCGTTCAGAGGAGTGGCCCAGCCCTCAGCGAGCACCTGAACCCACTGCATATCCACCTATCACACCAACACAGAACAGACTGTTAGGATGCACGTAAGTCATGCCTTAAGTCATAATGCATTTGCAAACCATTTGCAGGAGTTTAAATCTGTATTTGAGTGGCATATGAGGAGGAAAGATACTTTAGTGATCTCCACTGCTGGAAGAGTCTCTGCATCAGCCTTGGCCAAGTCCAGCTTGTTCTCATGCACATAGAGCTCCTTGACCTCGTAGGATGCATCCACTGGCACTATGTCCTGCAAACGGTCAAAACATTATCACACAGACATCATTGTAATTTATAGCCAAGTATGATGAAAGGATAAGATACACTGCTAAGCCAAGTTGCAACTTTTTCTACAAGAATCAGTGTTAAAGTGCAACTGTGGCCTTGTGTTAATTAAATAAGGATGTCAATCTATAGAAAATTATCCCTTCATGTAATGTATTGTGTCCGCGCAAACATGAATAGAAAAAACATATGTTGACAGGCAGGTAGGAAAGTCAATCAAAACGCTGGACAAGCATTTCTTGGTCCTACGCCTTCCACAGAATATATAAATACATTTAGACCACTTAACTTAATGATTGCTATGGGGATGTTAAGAGACTTTCAACCAGCATAACAAAAAAATGTTTCTGAAGACAATCACCTATTGCACCTTTAAGGTCTATATTTGGGTTGCAGTCATATTTTGAATATGATGGTTAAATGTATGAAGGCATCTGAATAAGTCAATTTATTTCATCAATTCGATTTCAAAATAGAATTACTGTCTTGTCATCATCACAGAAATGCATCCATTTAGCCATGAGTTGCCACTGCTAAATATTTTTTTTTGACTTAGATTTTTTTTGAAAGAAATAAATACTTTTATTCAGCAAGAAAGCATTTAATTGATCTAAACATTAAAAACATTTATAATGTTACAAAATATCTCATTAAAAAAAATGCTATTCATCAAAGAGTCCTGAAAAAAATGAATCACTGTTTCTACAAAAAAAATTAGGCAGCACAACTGTTTTTAACATTGATAATAATATGAAACTTTCTTGAGCACCAAATCAGTATATTAAACTGATTTCTGAAGGATCATGTGACACTGAAGACTGGTTAAAAAATTCACCTTTGCCATCACAAGATTAAATTACATTTTCTTTTAAAAAGAAAACAGTTATTGTTATAATTATCTCCTTTTTTGTTAATAAGGTTCATACATGCAACTAATTTCTAATTAAAATAGGCATATTCTAGGGGTAGGAAACAGGCAATCAGACTGCAGCATTTACATAACTCCAAACTAATGGTAAATTTGCAAACTTCAGATTAATATTAGAAAATTTATGTGCATGTAAACACACTCATTGGTGTGACAAACATTTCCGTGGCAAGTGCTATTTTACTGCTTGCAACCAGTCATTTGAAATGTGCATTATTCTCTAAACCAAGCGAGACATTTAGATCACAAACTCCAAATATGCTATGCAGACATACAGCTGAGGTTCAAACAGAATTCACTTTAACATGAATGAATGAAGTGAACTTACCCTCTCCTGCAGGAGGTCCAGAAGCTGCTGGATGCACTCGTTCACACTGCAAGAATCCGTCTTCAGCACCAGTTCAGGGGCCTCTGGCTTCTCATACTCAGAGTCTATTCCTGTGAACCCTGAGGACAACAGGAGTAACCCGTTATATTAAAAACACAATCCATTCATCAGTGGACACATATGTACCTCAGTACAGGATGCACTTCATGAAAACAAATTTTCATTCAACAGGACTGGAAACAGTTCAGTCGTTAGTTGCACTGAAACGATTTGGTGATTTCTACCACCGTATTAAGCAGCTCAGATGTGTTGTGCATGTATCAGTTAACATGTGCATGAAAAAAAACACACTTCCTGCTATAAACGCCAATCATTCTCATCACAAGACATTAGCAACTATCGAATTTGCATCTTTCCTGTATCACTCTTCACCTGATTCACCCTTGCTTAATCTGCAGCACAGCAAAAGAAATTAGCAGCAGGAAAAACAGTCTCTCTGAGTCACAGTCATTTCCTTCCAGAAACCACCTTTCCACAAATCACCCCAATCTCTTCAGGAAACCAAAAGTGTTGTGCTGAATCATCACTGGTTTGCACAAAAGGTTTTGTGTGATCTCTCAAAAACCTTTAGCTTACTCTCGAACTACTCACACACTGCTAATATCACAATTGTGTTTATGTTACACACACCAAAAAGGCCACAATCTCCACTTTTTAAACATTTTGCAAAAGTCTTTTTCTGCCATTTTTCTTCTTCATCACAAAACATTCCAAGGCCCTTGACTTGTCTTGTTTAATCATTTCACATATTGCTGCACAAATAGGTCACGCAAATTAAGAGAATGCTTTGGGTTGTTGACACAGCACTTTAGGACTGACTGTCCTATTGACTACTGACCATTTAGAGATTAAATCTGAGCCATAAAACAGTGTATCTACATCAAAAGAGTGAGTGAAAATAAGCATATCTGGACACATATTTTGTACTAATCTGTATATATATATATATATATATATATATATATATATATATATATATATATATATATATGAAGAGTTTGGTTCCAAAACGCAATAAATCCATTTTGATTAATTTGAGTAAAAATGTGTTTTCTACACCAAGAAAGTGGCAAGATGAAAACCCACTATTTTCTGTTTCAAACTTTCACATAGCATCTTTAGGTTATAATAACATTAAAAATTCTAATCCAGATTTTGATTTTCAAAGATTTATAATAAAAACAGATTTTTTTTTCCCCAAAATGCAATAAATCAATTAGGGCTGCACGATAAATCGCATGTGATTGTCATGCGCATCTTGTCAGTAAAGCCGGTTCGATTAGTAGTAAATGCACGTGATGGAGATTTACTACTAATCACAGAACCGGCTTTACTGGACGAGATGCGCATGACAATCACATGCGATTTATCATTTTGTTTGTTTGTTGATCACAAAGTAGAAGAGGAAATCTAGGATGCCGGGTGTATTCAAAGCACCGCCATTACTGTTTACAGTGCCTGGAATAGTGTGCTGTGATTGGTTGAGCGGATATATCGTATTCTGCAGAGAAGGGAGATTGGCGTTTGTCGCGGTTTGGAAAAAAAAAGGGAGAAAACATGACAGAATAACACGTCATATATCGCGTTTTGCGTAAAATTAAAAATTGACATTTCAATACCGACCAGATACAATACTGATTTTGGCGGAAACTCAATTTTTTAAAAAAATGCCGTTTATCGCGTTTTGGAACCAAACTCTTCATATATATATATACATATAAAAAATTGCCTTACCTCTAATTTCTCCAGCTCTAGCCCTCTTATAGAGCCCCTTCACATCTCTTTGCTCACATACATCCAGAGGAGCATCTACAAACACCTCAAAGAATGGAAGGCCAGCAGCTTCATGGATCTTCCTTGCATTCAGGCGGTCCTGTGGACATGCAGTAGACAAAAAAAAAAACAATTGATCAAACATTTAACCTTATAAAACCTACTGCATCATAGTCGATACATGCATCTCTAAGGCAAGTAAAACACCTTTTAGTATAATACTAAAAACGTCCCCCTTCAGGCCGTGGTACATGTGTGTTTTTGCTGTGAAATCTATAATGATTCTTATAGAGTAAATGTGAAAATAACATCTTTATTGTTATTAATATTTCAGGATGAACACTTACTGGACTGAAGCAACTGAGGTTTACCTGAATAGCTTTACATTCATATTGAATATTTCAGTTTGGGCCTCGAGTACGAGCTCCATATTCTCCTATATCAGACTATATGAGCCATAAAAGCCTGACTATAACAGAAAATATAAAACACATTATATTTTTCTGAATATTATTTCATATGTCAAGCTTTACAGGGTTAAGAAGTCTTATACACACACACAAAAGTTCCACATGTTCTGTCTCACCCTGCTGTATGGGGAAATGAAGCTGGCGATGCACACAAGCCCAGCGTCAGCAAACAGTTTTGCCACTTCTGCGATACGACGAATGTTCTCCTCGCGGTCTTCAGGGCTGAAGCCCAGGTTCTTATTGAGGCCCTGCCTGATGTTATCTCCATCTAGAGTGTAGCAGGGGATGCCATGACACACCAGATACTCCTCCAGAGCCATGCTGACGGTTGTCTTACCCGCACCAGACAAACCTGAGGATGCAGAATGATTTTTACAGAAAATATTAGATACAGCCATGATGGAAACATCAAGTTATTCACTTTCCAAAATAAGAGAAGAGGAGTTGTCAGAGTACCTGTAAGCCACACTGTGCATCCTCGAAATCCTCCTCTAGTGCCGACTACCTGGCCACGCTTGTTTCTGCTCACATGATGGGCTTGATACGTCACATTGGTGGCTCTTTGCATCCCCTGCACAAATTGCAGGAAACGTATTTACATCACATTCATTTAATCTGTCTAATCCCTTACAAAGTCCTTAAAGGGATAGTTCACCCAAAAATGAAAATTCTGTCATCATTTACTCACCCTCAAGTAGTTCCAAACCTGTATGAATGTCTTTGTTCTGCTGAACACAAAGGAAGATATTCTGAAGAATGTGGGAAACAGAGCAGTTCTGGGGCACCATTGACTTCCATAGTATTTTTTTTTCCTACTATGGAAGTCAATGGTGCCCCAAAAAAGCCTGGCTACAAACTTTCTTCAAAATATCTTCCTTTATGTTCAGCAAAACAAAGAAATTCATACAGGTTTGGAACTACTTGAGGGTGAGTAAATGATGAATTTTCATTTTTTGGGTGAACTATCCCTTTAAGTGACACTTACACACACACACACACACACACACACACACACACATACACTTTTAATGCCAAAATACATACTCCAAATAAATTATGGTCTCATGGTACCATGTCCAAATAAACATGGTCACATGTATTGATGATATTCAAAAATTTTGCACACACATAAATCAAAAACACAGTTTGTACTACCACTGATACAGAACGTGGTACTGAATGATTACCATATCTTTGTATCATGGTATTTACATAATACTCCAAAGAATACCATGGTACACGTCCTAGAAGCCATGTTAGTATCATAGTAAATGTCCAAAAAGTGATGCTACTCGTACTTGTGCTGCCTAGGTTTTAACACAGGCAAAATGTTACGGATAAAATGATTAGACGCATCTTTTTCATACATTTATCACAACTAAGGACCTCTATTACAAGTATGATTATTGTGGATTTTGCTTATATTATCAATTATAACGGGATGGGTCAGATTTAGCATAAGCAAAAACACCATATTCATAACATGAGGTTTGTTACTGTAACTGTACCACATTATTAATACAAAACATCCCTCAATATTCAGCCGCTAACGTTACTCACCCAGCTCTCAGGAGCGTTACTCAGTTTCTGCTTCTTACTCGAGTTACCAGATGTCTCCATTCTGAGCCGCTAAATTCACACTTGATGGATAAACAAATAAATATATTTTCGAAGGAGATGTTTTAATGAAGTGCCGGGTCCACTGTGTGTGTTGAACCCCAGAAGGAAGCGTAGAGGTTTACAGCCTGCGGCACGGGAAGTGATGGAGGCCCCGTCAAGTCCCGCCTCTAACGCGTCAAGTTTCCGCCTACTAGACAATCGGATTGGTCGGAATGACTTCAAAGCCGATCGTGATTGGACAATTGAGAAGTCGTTCATATAGCCGTAGAAACCAAAGCAAACAGGTATAAGGTCAAGAGACGGACTGCAGGGGGCGGGGTGGGGGGAATAACGCGGACAATCATGTTCTGTGTTATATTTTGCTGTGTATAGATAAAGTCCCTTTAGGCTACAAAATTTGTGTGGGGCCCACTGAGCCAATAAAAAAATAAATAATTTATATATTAATGTGTATATGAATACATTTTTTTCTTTTTTTGTTAAAGTTTATGAACAAAACTAATTTTAGGTAACATCTGTTTTACCTTTTTACGGTTTTTAATATCACTACTACTGGTACATTTATGTATGTTTGTATTTAAGTTAAAATTTGCTTGTATTGTATTGTTTATTCATTGTGTCACTGTTTATTTGTGCATTGTTATTCACTGCATATTATAAATGATTATGTCGTAAAAGGTTAAACAATGTATATATATATACAAGGTATTTTTTAGGTTAAAATGTATATACATCACAATTCTAATAGTGTTTTGCAAATGTTGTTACATACTTCTTACATAGTCATGTGATGAAGTATATAAAAACGGTCAAAAATAGCATTTGTATGAAAAAGTAGTAGAAATAGAATAGAATCAACTTCATCTCACCTGTACAGTGATTTCATTTTTATTACAGACATGCTTCATAGTGGTACAACACAAATATACCAAAATTTTATATATAAAAAAGGTTATACAAAACAATGATAGTTTGTGTACACTCACTGTAAGAATCACCACCTCATTGAAGCCAACAGCAGGATTTATCGGTTAAATAAAACAAAGCTTATGTTAAGCATGCTGAAAGGAGGTAGTGG
The DNA here is from genome assembly GCA_021397915.2 of Tor tambroides. Taxonomy (NCBI): domain Eukaryota; kingdom Metazoa; phylum Chordata; class Actinopteri; order Cypriniformes; family Cyprinidae; genus Tor; species Tor tambroides. Next base: position 161,174 of record JAFVLL020007673.1, read on the forward strand.
GCTATTGAAATGAAAATTTAAATTAGCACATATCTACTTGGGTAGTAACATTAGTCTAGTGCTCTTTCCTGCACCTTAAACACAGCGAGAAGAAACTGAACTGGACCTCTGAGCAGCTAACACTCCCTGATAGGATCTGAGAAAGTTGTAAAAAGAGTAGCTTCTACTATTGGTCACCTGAAATGCCATCGCAGGCCTGCCCACTATTGGCTTAACCACCCCTGATCCTCTATTATTTTGCTTTCCCTGACTGCCATTAGCGTAATCCTGAAGTCCTTTAGGGAAACTTCTCACCAGAATTTGCACTTTCCCACACACAACGCTTGGTTGAGTATTAACGAAACCGTTCATTTCCCCCGTATATGGTCCAGAGACCACCCCATTCCTTTGAGAATTGGGAAGTGTGGGCAGCTTCCTCATGGGTAGATACAGCTTCACAGGTTTACGGTAGTACACCCAGCACTGGTTTTGGTGGTTGGGACTGGCTTAACCGTGTTTGGTACTTTATTCAGTGTGGTTGTTTGTGCAGCAGGGGTGGACAAAGGACTGGCTGCCTCAAATTCCACACAGTCACCATTTCGCTCCTCATCCTTTGGTGTAACTTCATAACCTTCTAGAAGAAAAACATCCTCACCTGAGCGCTTCTGAAGCTCTGATCAACATAGGACAAATGGGAATAAAATTCAGCGGTTTTGACATTCAAAGTCATAACAAATAAGTGGAGATACTTATATTTTACATATATTAGAACAAAAGAATTTAGTGTCAAATTCAGAATGGGACTAATGTACTTACTGCGCAGATCTTTGCTACCTGTGAAATGGCACACATGAATTGTCTTCATAACTACTTCTGATTAATTCATAATTTAGCACAGGCTTCGCTTCAAACTTAAGACTAAAGGAGGTCATTGATACAATTAAGCATTAAAATATTAATGTAAAATCACTAAACACTGTTTTCACAAACATACCTTCTGTATAACATGGTTGTGAAGTGAGAACGACCAGTGCAGCAAGCAGTCCAAGAGCAATGTTAACATCCATGGCTGCAAATGAAGCAAAGATCCTGTCAGCGTGCCTTTTATCTATTTTAAACCAGCCCTTGTGGTGCGCCGCAAATCACCTGAGGCATTGACTAAATTACTTTATTTGTCAGAAAATTTTTTTTTTAAATTATGAATATCTTCTGGGATTTGTATGTGGCTGGAGTGTTTGCTGTTCTAACAGGTGTTGGGAGTTGATTCCACCACTGAGGAGCAAAGGTAAATAAGTTGGTGACCTGGATCTGGAGAAGCAGGGGGGCACTTTTATGTGGAGGTTAGGTAACCAAATGTTTCTACACGTGGTAACACACAGGGTGGGCTTGAAACCAAAGAGGAACTGGCAGACAATGGAGAGACTTGGGCAAAGGTGTGACACGTGAAAATGGCAAATGGTGCTACAGAAGTTGTTGATTCAGATGAAAAATATTTACTTCAAACCCACTCTGATCATTATCAGTGAGATGCATTTGGAGTTGTCTGAGGCTGCAAATGACTCACTGAATATCCCTTATGGCAGAATGTTGTAGACTTGCCATGGTATGCCAAATACCAGAAAAACAATAGACTTCATTGCATGCTAAACAACTGATCGAGTTTCATATTCCACAAAGTCACTGTCTTGGTCAACATCCTTCGATGTATCTTCATCATAACCTTCTAGAAGAACAACATCCGAATCTGAATGATCAACAGAGAGCAAATGGGACCAAAAATTCAGTGGTTCGGTCATTTACTCATAACAAACCAATGGAGATACCTAATGTATGTATATAGATGTGTGAATTGTGTAAATATTATGCTTTATGCATGTCAAAGTCACCCAGTCAAAAGTCAAAGCTTAAAGGTGCCATAGAATAGAAAACTGTATTTACCTTGGCATAGTTGAATAATAACAGTTCTGTACATGGAAATGACATACCGTGAGCCTCAAACACCAATGTTTCCTCCTTCTTATGTAAATCTCATGCATGAAAAAGACCACTGAAAAATAAGCCAATCGGAACATAACACCGACTGTGACATAAGTGTCGGGATCACTAATAGATATGCCCCCAATATTTGGATATACTCGCCCATGTTCTAGGCCAGCCGGACCTGCACAGCCGAATCGTCGAGAGGGTGCTCGCTGCAGAGCCAAATGGGAGGAGCTGGAGCTCTAGTTCCCCCTTGCTGGAGGTAATAGGTGTGTTCGACTTGAAGCGGCGCTGCGCAGACCAATCGGTGGATGACATCCAAGTACCGCGAGAGCAATTATAAATCATATGGAACCATCAGCTCTCTAAACACTCTCGCGGTACTTTGATGTCATCCACCGATTGGTCTGTGCAGCGCCACTTCAAGTCGAACACACCTAATGGGTAGAGATAGACACCTAACCACACCCTTACCCTATCACTATACATAACTCCACCCACTCCTTCACACAGAGGTGGAGCTGGACATCCAGAGAGGGGGAGCTGGAGGTCATTTGGCTCTGCAGCAAGCAGTACTTGGAATCATCAGAGGTTCTGCAGGTATTGTGAAGAAACAAGCGAGGACAACAGCGAAAATGGCAGATCATGGAAATAAATGTTATGTTCCAGGCTGTGCAGAGATGGGTTGATGTCTGTATTCAGAAAGGCACGGAAAACAAATTACGCGTTCTAATAAAATAACGCGAGCCACTAAAGGGACATGGTTAGCTGCTTGCTAGGGATAGCCTGTTACATTACAGTACATAAGATTTCGCTTACCACATAAACAGAGTAAGGAGAGATGACTGATAGGATGATGGCAAAAGATTTACAGATCCTGAGCACCACTGACAAACATCTAATCTTGTAAAATGTGTGGTAAGTACTACAGCTGTAGTTTACGTAGAGCACGAGCGATCGCAAATCTCTATAGTGAAAGTAAAATGCGATAGTGCATTCAAAGCAGCTCCCTGATGGCCGCAATTTATATACATTATATACAGTATAATTACCCAACGATATAACTGCGAGAGAAAGTATTGAAAGATATATTTTCCTCCCTGTGTTTCCTTCCTGCTGTGTGAGCCGCACTGTGAAACAGCCAATCAGAGCAGAGCTCAACATTATTATTCATGACCCTTCCAAATAAGGTAATAACAGATCATTTCATTCTAGGGAGAAATCCTAGGGTTGTAAATGGACATGTAAAACCGTTTCTGGAGAATTTTTGCCCTTACCTAAGCCACATACCTTCTTTGTAGATATCAGAGAACAATTTAAAATACTGTATCAATGCATTCTATGGCACCTTTAAGTTTTTAGGCCTATATGTCAAATATATCCTACAATAAGCAGTAGGCCTATTTATGGACAAATAAACATGTTTTTACAAGCACAGCAATAAAAGTAATTAATTTTAGAATAAAATGAATTAATCCTAATATTAGACATAATTAGTAAAGCATGATATAAATGACCGAATTACCAGATTTGTTATAATCGCTCTACACGAATAAAAGAAACTTTGATTTAATTCAAATATATGATACACTCCTAAAAATAAAGATTCCAAAAGGGGGTTTTCCCATCGATGCCACTGAAGAACCATTCTGAATTCCCCCAAGCACCTTTCAGTGAACAGTTCCTAAAAGAACAATTTTTTTCAGTGTAAAGAACATTTTATAAATCTAAAGAACGCTTTTTAAACTATAAACAAACCAACTGTTTAATGAAAAGGTTCCATGGAACTTCATGGAACAATCCATGTCAACTAAAAAAAAATAAAAATTTAGGAGTAGATTTTTAAGAGTAAGTTAGTACTTGGCATGCATAGCGATAAATAGCATCACTATATAGGCCTAGTGTCGCTATTTATCTCTATACTAAAGTAAAACAGAATTGTTTTTATTTATTCATGTTATTTAAAACTTCTTTGGTAACTGATATACAGCAAAGGTATATGGCGAAGTCCCTAGATTATCTCATACTCACTGATCTATATATAATGACTCTCTACTATAGATCAGTGCTCATACTTCCATACAGTAGTACATTTTTTTTTATTTGTTCTTTTGATTGGTTCAAAGAATTGTCACTCAGACATGTTGTTGCCTGGCAGCAAGACTAGCAAACAACGACAGTGTGTGACTTCGCGTGGTTTTAAAGCAGTTACAAATGTATGTAACAAATGTTTACTCGCTATTTTAGACCTAATGATACAAATGTACGGGCATTATTTTTAAACTTTTTTAAACCAATTCACAAATTAATTTAAAGATATGTAAACCATTACCAAAATTACGTCTTTAATTTCTTATATCTTTTATTAAACCCACGTTTTAATGATTTTTGTGCGTGTCAGTGAATGTGTGTTGGACAGAAAGGGAGGAGCCGCACTAAATAAGGGGAATGTTGAAGTTTCCAGAGGTTGATGTCAGTGTGTAACTGGATTCCTCCAGTCTGGAAACAACTGGGAACAAGATGGCTGAGGGTGGACTGGAAAACTGCTTTTCCATACTCTCACAAAAGCAGGACTGAAGCCACCCATAATTATTTCAGAGCAAAACATGCAAGTATAAACTATTCTTATTTTTCGAAACGTCTCTTTTTCCAGACAATTACCTTTCTGCGGTTTTTGTTGATGTATGAAGTTTTCACTCGGATTTTCTCGCGTATTTCTATTGCATAACATCGGAAAAGTGGATTTCGAGTTTTAAAACGCTGAAACAATAACTATTCAATAACTTTGACTTGACGGAAATCAAATAAGAGACTTTCTGGATTTGTGTTTTGAGTTTTGGCATCACTTTGCACAGTTTCCCAATATTCCAGCGATAAAGAGCGACTAAAATGAAGACGTTTGTTTATGTTGAGCTACTGTAAATGACACAATGAGCTCCAGTCGCGTCCGTCCTCAAGCACCGCAGGCCCAGGCGGCATCTGCAGCCGCTGCCCCCGCATCCTCTCCGCCTTATGAAGGGATCGAGATGGAAAAAATGCATCATGAAGAAGTGGGCCTCGGAGTGCCCGATGAGACCCCCTCTCCACCCACCTCCAGCTCCAGACAGGCATGGAGCCGGGATAACCCAGGGTTCGAGCCGGAGGAGGGGATGATGGAAGCGGACTGGCCTCCGGCGAGCCCGGGCCGGAGGTCTGTGTCCACGGCGTCCAGCAGCAGCAGCGGAGCCGGCAGCTTCTCTGGCATCAGTGCGCGGATCAACAGAGGACTGTATCCAATTCCACCAGCTCAAGAACACAGTAGCTGTGGGAAGAGGATACTGGAGAAAATGAGAGGTGAAACTTTTGCTAGGATTTATGTAGGTACAGTCAAATCAAAAATTATTCAGACACCAGATATAATTTTTTATTTTATTTTTTACTAGTGGGTGCAGGACACTATAGTTCAATCATGTAAGTGAAGATAGCAGAATGAAGTAAACTGTGACATATTATACCCAAAAATCCTTCATACAGTGGACTACCAGTAAAATTGATAAACATTTGGGACCAAAAATTATTCAGACACTTTGACCTGACTATGTTTTGCTGAAGTGTTTTTTCTTTAATTGCTAATGCTACCTTTTTACACCACAAAATTAAGCATTGCTTGGTAACTGGTTGACCTAAATTGGTATTATCTAATTGTGTACTTAAGTTTAACATCTGACAGCTATTCAACCTAATTCATTTGTGAGACAGTCTAACAGAAGTTCAAGAGAAGAGAAACTCTTGTCTGAGTTCTTGTCATATTTCGTTACCATTTTCTAAACTATAGCAAATAAACTATGATAATGTGAGAAATGTTGAAGGTGTCTGAATAAATTTTGGTTTGACTGTATATTTCTCTATACTGAAGATGTCCACACAAAAATAGTAAAACTTGTTGTAATGGTTACAATTTTCATTAAGTTGCCTTTTTTTATAAAAAAAAAAATTAAGCAGCAGACTGTATTCAGCTATGGCACCAATAACAAATGTTTCTTGAGCATCAAATCAGCATATTATAATGATTTCTGAGGGATCATTTGACACTGAAGACTGGAGTAATAATGATGAAAATTCAGCTTTGCATCACAGGAATAAATTATATTTGAAAATAAAGTAAAATAGAAAACAGGTATCTTAAAAAGTCTTAAAAACTTCTAAGGTACCTCACTATGAAGTAAGGGTTAAAAATACTTGAATTTTAGGGTTAATAGGTAGTCTGTATTAATTATGACTTAATCTTCATTTGTAAGTGAGAAGTCCCTAATTATATAGCTAGGTAAACATGATTTTGTGAATTAATGGAAGATTCATTTCTTTCTCTATTTCAGTGCTGTGGGATACTCGTCTTTTGGGTGAGAGCAACAGTAACAGAGAGATGTACCTGAAAACCGTCCTACGAGAAATGATCACCTACATCCTCTTTCTGGTCACCCTCTGCATATGTAGGTTGAATATCAGACAGTTTCATGCTTAAATATGTTGATGCCTACCATGGTACATCAATATTTTTCATTCTTTTACATTTCCTTTCCTTACATGCTAAAGTAACAGGCCTTGCAAATATTTGTCAGATTAAGAATCTATTTAATTAGAGCATAAAACGTAATGGTGCTTAAAGTATAACAGATTTTTTTTTTTTTTTTTGAATGCCACAGTAAGAGTTTCCATTCATCATAGAGAATCAGATGTCATATTGGAAAAAATATTACTCAAATGGTCAGTTTCCCTGGTCTGCTCCAGCTCTGGCAGTTTTTCTTTCTAGAATAACAGGCACTTTAAATCCTCGTAACAACCACAGCAACAATTTACGATTTTGAGTATTTAGAGTCCGCTCAAATGCGTTTTTATTTACATTTATACATTTTCAGATTTTTAAACAACTTACATTGCATATACAGTATACATTTGATCAGTTAATGCATTCTTTGGGAATTAAACCCATGACATTGGCTTGCACCATGCTTTACAGCTTGAGCTACAAGAACACAAATAAATGCATCCATATCAATATGCACCCACACTGAACATTTAGGAGCATCTAACTGCTTTCCAATACGCTCTACCATCTACAGAAACAGAACATGTTATTCTGTTTAAAACACATTATTGATATTTGTTTTAGTAACCTACGGAATGGTGAGCACCAACATGTACTACTACACCAAAGTCATGTCCCAACTCTTCTTGGATACACCGCTGACAAGCGGAGAACCAATGACCTTCAAGACTCTTTCAACCATGGAGGACTTCTGGAAAGTAATTATTCCACTGACTTTAATGCTCTCTTACAGTACGAAAATACAGATTTGTTCCAGCTGCGTCGCAGATGGTAATGAGAACATTATCTGTAGTTCACAGAGGGCCCTTTTCTTAATGGCATATACTGGGAGTTCTGGTACAACAACAAGAGCCTCCCAGAAAACCAGAGTCTGATCTACTACGAGAACCTTCTGCTGGGCGTCCCACGTCTCCGGCAACTCAAAGTACGCAATGAGTCCTGTTCTGTCCATGAGGACCTGCGGGATGAGGTTTACGACTGCTATAGTGTCTATTCTCCTGCCAGTGAAGACAAGTCACCGTTCGGACCGAAGAATGGCACAGCGTATGTAAAAACGCACATATATTTTGAAAAATAGTGGTTGATCTCTGGTCTTGAATAGGTTTGTCTTTGCGTTTATCTGTCAGGTGGAGGTACTCAGTGGAGAGCAGGCTGGGTGAGAGCAGCTACTGGGGTCAGGTGTCGACGTATGGCGGTGGAGGATACTACCAGGACCTGTCACGCACTCGAGAGAAGTCAGCCAATCAGCTGCAGGAGTTAAAAAACAACCTCTGGTTGGACCGTGGCACTAGAGCAGTGTTCCTGGACTTCTCCATCTACAATGGCAACGTTAACCTGTTTTGTATTGTCAGGTAATGAACTGAAGCTGTGTTATAAGTGCATTAGGTTTAATGCTCATTTTGGATTGTTACAATAAAAATGATTGTGTTCTAAACCAAGAATACCAAGTATTACATTTTACAATTAATTATGCCTAAACTATTAACATAAATCTTTTATACTTGTACTTTAAAAAAAGAAATTTATGATTAAAGTTCGAAAATTATCCATTAATAGTTAAGGTTTCATGATAGATTGCATAATGAATTGTGATTGTTTTCTTGTTTGCATTTGTTTAACTTTAATAAGTCATTTAAATTACTATTTAAATGAAAATTAACATGTAAATAACTAACTTGTTCTACTTTTAACATACAGACTCCATTTAAAATCTCAAGCTTTTCTGTAATTTTCTTTTCTTTTTTTTCTTTTTTAAAGAAATTTAAGTTTCAGAACATTTGTAAGAATTAAAGTTTAGCATTTGAGATGGTGTAATTTGCCCACCATTTGCACATCTTTCTTGCATTTATTTAACTTAAATATATTAAATAATTTAAATGACTATTTAAGTGTAAAACATTTTTAATTTAAAGAACTATATTTTACGGAGCCCTGGACGTGACATGCAGAGGAAAACAAAAAAATATTGGTGCCACGAATTAAGAATTTGTTCCCACAACTTATTAATTAGTTCCTTCATTTTAGTTAAATCCAGGCCACAATTTAAATGAAACGAGGGAACAATTTATTTAGCAAATTATGAGAATGAATTAGTACAACATAACTATGCAGTTTACTTAAAACAAAAGTGCTAATTATTCAATTGCGGGAACGAATTCTTAATTTGTGGCCACAATTTTAGGTTGTTTTTTTTTTACGCATGTCATGTGGGGATCCGTAAAATTGAAAGTTATTTTATGTAATAAAATACAGCATACCTTTAGCATCCTTGCTTTACTTTTCTTGATTCAATATACAACTTCGCCTCAAAGATTTGTCACTGACTGCTTTGCTGTAGGTTGCTGGTGGAGTTTCCAGCCACAGGGGGCGCTGTGACATCCTGGCAGTTCCAGACGGTGCGTCTTATCCGGTACGTGTCCAGCTGGGACTACTTTGTGGGGATGTGTGAAGTGGCCTTCTGTCTCTTTGTGCTGTATTACCTGGTGGAAGAAGTTCTAGAGATCCGCCTGCATCGTTTGCGTTACTTCAAGAGCCTGTGGAACTGCTTGGATGTTCTCATTGTCGCAGTAGGTCAAATTTTGAGACACTGTATACTCCAGCCAATGTCATTTGTGCTACTGACTATGACACCTTTGGTCTTTGTTCATCTTGTTCATCATCATCACAGCTCAGCATTCCAGCCATCATTATGAACATCTGCAGAACGTCAGCGGTCAGTCACAGACTTCACTTCCTGCTGGAGAACCACAGCACATACCCCAACTTTGAGCCGCTTGCTCGCCTTCAGGTTCACTTCAACAATCTGGCTGCCATCATTGTCTTCCTCTCATGGGTGAAGGTGAGGTCTTGTCTCAATATTTACCATGGAAAAATGATTTTTTGTTGTTGTTGTTTCGTCAAAATAAAACCATCTTGCTTTTCTCACAGCTTTTTAAGTTTATTAATTTCAACAAGACCATGAATCAGCTGTCCACCACCATGTCACGCTGTGCCAAGGACCTGATGGGCTTCGCTATCATGTTTTTCATCGTGTTCCTGGCCTACGCTCAGCTGGCTTATTTAGTGTTTGGAACTCAAGTCAACGACTTCAGTACCTTCCAGGCCTGCATGTGAGTTGTGGAGGCATCAAAATAACCAAAAATATACTTAGAATATAGTATTATATAAATAATAATATGCAGTAATACACAAAAACATGACAACAATTAGTTGTGAGCTATTTTGAAGATTATTTAAAGTAGGCATGAAATGAAAATTCACCCTGTTTTTTCTAAATGCATATTATATCATTTTTTTATATTGTCATTCAGATGTACAAGGAGATAAGATATGCTGCTGCCTCCATTTCATGGCAACTTCAATAGTGCATGTCATTCAATTGACAAAAATTGCTTTTATGTAACAAAGAACACAGACACAGCCAGATCATTTCCATAATGGCCAGCACAATCTACCAAGAGCAGTGCAAATTACCGCCTGCTTTAAGACATGCTTTTTTGGGCATTAAATAATGGCGCAAATACCAGTAATTTGACGAGCGCAAACGTTAGTAAATCACGTTGCATTATTCATTTTAATATTCTCCTCCCATAAATTTTGCCTCTGAAAGGGAAACTCCTACAAATGCATATTCATTAAGGCCAGGCACAAAAATAACTTTTTCAGTGCTAATTCTTCACTGCGCGTTTTTAGTAAATTCTGACAGGACTATTTTAACGCCAAAAGACAATCTGTGCTTGCGCCAGCTGTTAGTAAATCTGGCCCCAAATGTTTTAAAATATTGTGGTTATGAATATTAGTAATGTTGGTGGTTTCTGTTGCTCACAGTTTCACACAGTTCCGGATCATTCTTGGAGATTTTGACTTCTCAGAAATCGAGGAGGCCGACAGCGTGTTGGGACCGATTTACTTCACCACCTTTGTGTTCTTCATCTTCATGATTCTACTGGTAAACACAACAAGAGGAACATGTCATAAATTACATGAAATAAATCTTAAATTTAAAAATAAATGATAAAATGCAAATGTTTTACTGAGCCTGTTATTTTGCTCAGAATATGTTCTTGGCCATCATCAATGACACTTACTCTGAGGTGAAAGCTGACATGGCCCAGCAGAGGTCAGAAATGGAGATCACAGACCTTATCAAGAAGGGCTATAACAGGGCGATGGTCAAACTCAAGCTGAAGAAGACCTCCATCAATGACATCCCAGACAGTTTACACCAATCTGGAGGCAAACTCAGCTTTGATGAGCTCCGACAAGACCTCAGAGGGTGAGAAACATTTACCCCCACTTACCCCCCATGAAATATCTTGCAAGATGAACATAACTCTCAGTGCCAATTGTTTTACATGCATTTGTACACAGAAAGGGCCATTCGGATGCTGAGATTGAAGCCATTTTTGCCAAGTATGACCTTGACGGAGATCAGGAACTGACCGAACATGAGCACCAGCAAATGAGAGATGACCTGGAGAAAGAGAGAGTGAGTGAAAAACTTATATTACAGGATGTCACATAAGCTGTTTTGTTTTTTATCCAAAGCAATTTACATTGCATTCAAAGTTTTCATTGGGAATTGAACCCATGACCTTCGGAGCTACAAAAAAAGAACACCATTAAAACATGTAAAATAAAGAATCAAATCTCTAAATTACATTGGAGTGGATGCTTAGTATCTCTTGAACACTCGCCAGGAGGATTTGGATCTGGAGCACAGTTCGCTGCCCAGGCCAGTGAGCGGGCAGAGCTTCTCGCGCAGCCAGGATGACTCTGAGGAGGACGATGATGAGGACAGTGGACACAGCTCGCGTCGCCGTGGCAGCAGCTCAGGGGGCGTGTCATACGAGGAGTTCCAAGTGTAAACATCACCTGTCACTCAATATTTTTAGCTAGCATTACGCTTTCATAATATATTGAATATTAGACCTCTAAATGAAAAGTGTTTTGTGCTTGTTGTGGCCCATCAGGCTTGTGCGTCGAGTGGACCGCATGGAGCACTCCATTGGCAGCATCGTGTCAAAGATTGACGCCGTTATTGTGAAGTTAGAGGCCATGGAGAGAGCCAAGATGAAGAGGAGAGATGTGCTTGGACGGATCCTGGATGGAGTCATGGAGGTGATGATAATAAATGAAATAATAAATTATATATATAATTTTCAAATTGTAGAATAATTAAGATTATTTAATGGTTTTCAAGGACAATTGGATCAAAAATACAGTAAAAACAGTAATGTTGTAAAATATTATTAATATATTTTAAATTTTTTCCCTTGATGGCCAAGCTGAATTTTCACATGGTCCTTCAGAAATTATTTGAATATGCTGATTTGGTGCTTTATTATTAAGAATTCTTATTCTTATTGTTGTCAGTGTTTAAAAGTTTATGCAGAATTTACTTGAAATAGAAATCTTTTGTAACATTATAAACGTATTTACTGTCATTTTTGATCAATTTAACCAATTCTTGTTGAAAACAGTATTTTAAAAAATCTGAAATTATTAAAAACTTAATTATTCCAAACTTTTGACTGGTAGTTTTAATAATGATTTTTTAAAATTAAATTACTGTTTACTTCTAAAAAATAGTTTACGATAAATATAACTTTCCAACATCATATACTACTAAATAGAAATATGATCATGTATACAATATATTGTGTGATGTTGAGTAGCATTTTTGCTTTTAGACAAATTATTTGTTGCTGGAAACTTAGGACATGGAGATAACCTCCGTCGGGACTATGCTTATGATTCCCACAATTTCAAGACAGTAGGTTTTTAGACACAGCTCGAGTCATTTTTTTTATAAGTTGTGGTTTAGAGCAAAAAAAGGTAGCATACATTAAGAAATATAATCTTGTGGTCTCAGGACGAGAGGATGGGCCGGGATCCAGAGCTGCACCGAGAGCAAATGGACAGGCTGGTGAGAGAAGAACTGGAGCGCTGGGAGTCTGATGACACCATGTCACAGGTGAGCCACCATCAGGCCACTCCCATCATCCCATCTGCTCAGCTCCGCCCACGCAGCTCCCGCTCACCCTCCTCGCTGTCCAATGAGGGCCCGGACGGTGCAGCCAGTGGGGCCGCCCACGTGTGAAGGGTTTTGATTGTCAAAACATTCCTACAGATCATGAATTCCAGTGTTTGCTCTCCAGTGCCACGTCTAGTGCAGTGCACTGGGCAAAATGTACTTAAACAGTATTAACCGCCCCAAAGCCACAGCAGTAGAGTTAAATAGTCCTGCAAAAAGCTATTTATTTGGGTTTCTTTATATTAAAGTTAATTGGGGCTTTATAATGCAAAAATGAAGATAAATGGTTTTTTATGCGACAAGGAAGTTCTAAAACACGGTTTCACTGTTACTTAATGAAAATACATTTTTGTATATGCTAATAAAGCAAATTAGATTTTAAGGTCAGTCAGTGGCAGCTTAGCTTTGGTTTATTAGCCAGGTACAATTAAATGCATTTTGAAATCGAGGTACTTTCCCAGCAATCTTAGCGACGATCACTTCTATTCGGTATATTATTTTTCTCATCAAGCTATAACTAATTTACAGTATACACTGATCCCAAAATTTCTTTTAAACCATTTTCATTACATTAAGCAAAATAAATAAATAAAAGTAATACATCTATGCAAACCTGATAGTCTCTAAAAATGGCTCAGAAAAGTATATCATAGGTATATTTTTGATCAGATTGTTTGTACTGTATCCTGATATGGTTGAATGCACAGCTTACAGTGTGCACAAAATGCAGTATATATTATATATGAATTATGCTTTCACTAACCTACAGTATTAAAGTCCATTTTCATCAGTAATGAAGAAACCAGTAGGAAAGCTTACAGTAATGAATGTAATGAAGGAAATAATGTTCAACAAGGATCAGTATCTTTATATATATATATATATATGATGGAACAGAAGAAATGTATGAAAATAGCTATTCATACACAAAAGTATACCTTCTAAAGCATCTCTGATATGAAAAGTAAACATTCACAGTTTTTAAACAATGAAGGTGGTCACACATTGCTTTATATATAAACGATGTATTTTGTAATGAGCTTTGGTGCAATTTTCACTCAGTTTGTGGTTTGCTTTGCATATTTTGCAGTTCTCGTTTTAGTACAAGTGTGGCATGTTTTGTTAAACATATACTTAAATTTATTTTTAATAATTATGATTCTTAAGTCATTTTGATACTTTTTTGCATTTTTAAACAAACTTCGATTTGGAGTGCATCTGATTTCATGGGAAACCCATGTGTGTTTGTCTTAAGGTAGGATTTACAAAGCTTTTCATGATTCTCTATATGTAAAGTGTATAGTTTCTGCATAGCTAGCATCAACAAACTGCTAAAAGAATTGTTGTTGTATAAATATACGGTCAAACAGGAAGTCACTTGTGCCAAATGTGGCAGATGTGTTATTTTGGGTCGCTAAAGCAAATCAGTGTTTGATGCTGCTAGAGAAGCAGAAATTACACGCTTCTTCCGAAAATTTCATAAAAATGCTTCATAAAAAAAACTTTTTTGTGCAATTTCCTCTGTAACTCTTTAAGGTACTCTGTAGTTGGCAGATTCTTTTACAGTTTAATATGTCATTGGAAATAAAATCCATTCAAACTCATCATGTGCTCATTATTTGGCTTGATCGCAGTCATAATGCCCTCTAACAAAGCAACTGTAAGATCTGTACAATAAAGGGATATTGTGTACTTATCAGCAGAGTCACAGAGTGTACTAGCTTTAATCCATGGTTTTAGCACAGCTAAATTCTCTCATTGATGTTTGCTGGCTGTGGATTAGGCCACATTAAGACCAGTTCCACAGATTATGAAGAAAGAGAGATGACAACATATTTACATTTAACTTGATTAATAAATCATTTCAGTAAAGGTAGCATAATATAACCTTATGAAAGATTCTCATTTAGGATCTCTTAGTTTTAACTATAATATTATAATAATGGTACACTAATAAGTCAACATGAAACATTAACAGCCCATTTTATATCTCTAATGCGATATGTTTGGACAGAATAAGAAAGTAAGTAAATGTAGGGACACATTGATTACCAGAAAAATAATGTGAACTGATTAACTATTCGCAGTAAGACCAGTAATGTGTATTTGGAAAGTAAATAGTGCCAGTTTTGTACCAATTTCCTGTTGACTGTAAAATCCTGATGGCTTTTACAGTCTTGAATTTGGGATGAAAGCATAACTACCCCATCTACATTCATCCTCACTGTGAAGGACAAAATGATACTGTATAATAGCAGAATTGAGTGTGCTAATGTGTGATGATTCATAAAGCTAGCACAAATCAGAACATTTACAAGAACTTCGGAATGAATCTGAGCTTGATGTAAGCGACGGTGAGAAAAATCAAAGTCATGAGTGTAAGTGCTATGTGGTTGTGCCATAAACCCCAGGATGAGTAATCGATTCCTTGGAACATCAGATGCTGTTCTCCTGTGCACCTGTAAAATACAATGTAGTATAAGTTTACACTTAAAATATATATTGTATATACACACCAGACACCACCATTCAAAATGATCAATAATTACTCCCATCTTCAGTGTCTCATGATCCTTCAGAAATCATTCTAATATACTGATTTGCTGCTCGAGAAACATTTATTATCAATGTTGAAAACAGTGATTTTTTTGATGAATATAAAGTTCAAAAGAACAACATTTATTGGAAATATATCTAAATATCTTCAGTAACATTCTAATGTCTTTACTGTCACTTTTGATCAATTTAATGATGCTGAATAAATGAATACATATCTTAAAAAAAAAAATCATAGTGATGCCAAAACTTTTAGGAACTTTTAGAAACCAATTCAGGATTTAACTAATTATGTTCTTAAACTAATTAGTCAGACAAACTGCCACAGATAGGTGGCACTACTAACATGCCAATCCTACACAACACACACAATTATAAACTATTTCTAAGTGCAAAACCAAACTTATGAGAAGACTAGTAGTTCATATTTCATAAATATCATCATATATACACATATATATTTTTACATAGATGAGGATGTCAGCAGCAGGGCTGCTCATCACAGCAGAGACATTTCCACAAAACCTCAACCCCACAAACTCATCTATCTCCAATGCCTGTTCAAACAATTAGACGTTCCTCAACCATCATTAAAATATTATCTCAACAGAAATGTTTATTTTAGTTCCTCAGATGTAGGGACAGAAGCGAAAGTTCATACCTCGAGCCCATAGCGAGGGATGCTGAGATACTTCAGCCAGGACAGCCAGTCCATGATGCTCTTCAGGTTAACCAGCAGACCAGAGAAGATCTGGACACACATGCAATTCAAGTTAGAACAAGAACAGGCCTTCTCTGCAGTAAAAAAGACTTATTCTGCAGCATATGGCTATGTGAACTTGCCATCATGAAGATGAAGCTGATGGTCATGAAGATGTTGGCCACGGCCACCACTGATTGGTCAGCTGAGATGGCCATGGTCATGGACGCAGCCGCACAAGCCACCAGAGTCACTGTCAACATGAAGATGAAGAACGCTGCCACTGTGGGTTTTAACCCTGCAAAACAAAGATTTCAACATTTTAAAACACCGCATGCATGCAAAGATGCATTAAATGAGAAACTTTTTTTTGTACGCTAAATGTAGATAGTCATTATATTATATAAAACTGGAAGAAAAAAATGAAAACTGATGGATCTTGCAATTTAAGTAATGAATTTTGAGAAAGTATGCACTGTTCCTTTAAGGTGTAATCATTTACAACACACCAATCATGAAATAAACAACACAGCTGAAGAGTATGGTAGGGACTGTGCGCTGAGTGATGATGTCAGACAGGATTTTAGACAGGAAGTAGACAGACACTCTGTAGTATCCACTTGTGTATTCATAGCTGCAAAATAAATAAATAGCATGCTAATTTACACTGTAGAGACAGAACACGCATCTGAACCTGCAAAATTTTTAAAACATATTTAAAATATAACTTTAAATTATATATTTCATTTTAAATTATACATTAACATTTTAATTACATTAAAATGAATTATAATAGTATTAATAATAAAAACATACTCTAGAATGACAAATTTAATAACAGGTTTAAGTAGGGCTGGGCGATATTTTTTCTCATGCATTATGCATGCGCATCTTGTCAGTAAAGCCGGTTCCTTGATTAGCGGTAAATCTCCATCACCTGTTTTCAAATGGAGCGGCATTTAATACACAGAGCCGTAGATAACTGACAAGCTACGCAATATCGCGTTCATTATCGAAGGAGATTCATCTGCGATAATGAACGCGATATTGCGTAGCTTGTCAGTGAACTACGGCTCTGTGTATTAACTGCCGCTCCATTTGAAAACAGGTGATGGAGATTTACCGCTAATCAAGGAACCGGCTTTACTGACAAGATGCGCATGCATAATGCATGAGATATATCGCCCAGCCCTAGGTTTAAGGCTGAACCAAAACTGCATCAGAGCTGCATTTTGATATTAGGGACTTTCATGCAGTACTGAATTTAGTTACCTCAGGATGTGCAAAAACAGAAATAAACTTCTTTTCAGGTTCTCATCATGTATGTGTGGTTATCAGCTTGCAAATATACAGTACACAAGAATTTGGTATTAGCAAATAAAATATTTACTGAGCCTTTCTAAATGTCAAACAGGTGTTGAAGTACTTACATAAACAGTTTGCGCTCAGTGATGAAGAGTTCGGCAGCAGAGAGTGTGCTGAAACACTGATTCGTTGTGATGAAGAACAAAACACCAAACCTGTAAATAAAATAGTGACATTTGCATGAACTACTAATAAAACCAAAAACAAGTGAGCACATGTGACTAATTCATGTGTGAAAATGATTCACAATTTGAGCCTGCCTGATGAATTTTGGCATTGTCATCCTGGAATATCATCTTCTGACATGCTTGTTTGAGAAGTAAAAAAGCTATGCAGCGCATCAGTTAGGGTTAAAGTAATTACTGCCAATCATACAACATGCCATAAACATATTAATCGCTACAATAACGATTCAGTCCTAAATTCCTAAAGGGTTAGTTCACCCCAAAATGAACATTCTGTCATTAATTACTTACCCTCATGTCGTTCCAAACCCCTAAGACCTTCGTTCATCTTCGGAACACAAATTAAGATGTTTTTGATGAAATCCGAGAGCTCTCTGACTCTCCCATAGACAGCAACACAACTGTAATGTTCCCAGGTCCAGAAACGTAGTAAGGACATTGGTAAAGCAGTCCATGTGACAGAATTTTTGGGTGAACTATCCCTTTAAGTATTTGCTTTTTTAAATCCAGACGTTGACTTTTTTATTTTTGGGCCAGGCAGTGTGTGTTTCATTTACTGGAACCCATTACCTTTTTTCAAATGCAGAGAATTGGCTAAAGTTTATTTTTCACAGATGTTAAATCGACTTAAAACTGTGCAAAACGTTGTGAAATAAAAGTTAATCTAGTAAAAATCTAAATAGTACATCTTGCTTGTTTTTCTTTTCAGTGTACTCAAAGTATTTATGTACAAAGTATGTAAGTATATCTTCACACACACACACACACACACACACACAAACGCAGCTTTAATAAAGGCATTGAAATAAAGTTACTAAATTTCATTTACTTTAGCACAGTTAACTCACCTGTTTTGTATGCCACTCTGGTCATCTTTGACTCCATAGAAGATTGCACCAACAATGGCAGCCATGAGGGTCGTGACAGCCAGCTGCCAAAAATAATGATCATAATTCAAGCAAGTGTGCTGTAAAACTGGTATAAATGATTTCAGTGTTATTGAGACATGAACATGCTTTCATTAAGATAATATTTTGAATGTAAATACATGAAGAAAATGTATAGGAAATAACTACCAGCAAATCAAACGAACCAGTTACACAAATTCAGATTTGGCTTTGGTCCACCAAAAACATCCTAGCCCAAGCATGATCATTTTCTCAATAAAGGTAACAGGCAGAAAGAGAGACTGTCAGCGAGTTTGACAATAATCTCTTGACAGCTTATGAGTGTCTGAGCAGTGTGAAAGCCGTTCCCAGGGTAAAAGGCTAAGCAAATACAGCAGACCTGTGGATGACAAACCACTCTTCACCCCTGATGTCGAGGCGCCAGAGCTCAACTAACTCCAGTCAGGTGATGGTCTGATAGACACCATCCTGTTACATTTGTGAGATGTTTCTCCACACTGAATGGTCAGAAATCATATCACTTCAGATCTACGAGGCGGGCGAGACCCAGATCACAACAGTCACTGAATCCGCTTAGCTTTGACTTGGGGAAATTAGCCGAAAGCCTCTAGGAGCAATCAGCTGTTAATAATTTGTAAATCACGGGCTCCTCTGAGGCTTTTGGTGGTTAATGAACATCTAAGTCTCCAAAAAGTCTCTTTTGAGGAAAATCTGGAGCGGGATGGAGGTTGGGAGGGAGGGAATGGATCTAAATGATTGAGGCAATAAATCTTTGTTTAGTATAATCTGTCCCAACATTTCTTAAGCTGAATGTCTGAATCTCATGAAAAAAAATGCCCTAGTAACATTAAGAAAAAATATGTTTTTTCATTAAAAACTTTTATTTTAGGACCATTAGATTTGCATTGTGACATTATTTCCATGTGTCTCAAGATTTAATTTTGTTTGTGTAATTAAACTATATTGATTGTGTAATCAATATAGACCATACATATTTTAACATTTTTCTGGCATTACAGTAATAGGAATTGGGAGGAAAATACAAAAACTAATGGACCTAATAAGAGGCTTTATTTCCTTCATGCAAAATATAATTTCATATTATATTCAATTTTTTATATAATTTTCATTTTTACTCTATTTTGATTTTGGGGTGATATAGAATTGGTATAAAATGAGAAATTCAATTTAAATTCTAAGAAGTTATATTAAATTTTATATCTAAATGATTTAAATTTTGATGCATTTTTAAATAGAATTTCTAATTTTACTCTTGGTTTTGGGGTGCATTTATATATATTTGGGATCACATTTTAAAATAATAAATTCCACACATATAAATAAATAAATATACATATATACATATACACATATATACATATACACACACACATACATATATATATATATATATATATATACACACATACATATACACACATGATGTACTTTACATCATTGATTGTAAATGAAAATGTAAACAGTTTAGAGGAAGGTCGGACGGGCAGACAGACAGCTCAAATGAGAACCTTAGCCATATAAACGGTGGTACCTGTGCTACTGAAGTCTGTGGGTTCAGCATCAGATTCCAGAAGGTTCTGTATAACACCCAGTGGAGCTGGTGGAAGAAAGAGCTGTTGTAGGTGATGGTGTGACACTTGGCTCTGATGTTGTTGTCTTTGGCCCGGGTGATGCGCTCTAGCTCGGCTTTGATGCCCCGCGCATAACTGCAGCTTTTGTAGTTCTCCACCAGCTGATCCTCAATAGACTGCTGGCTGACGGCAGCCACTTCAAACTCTAAATCTGCCAACAGTATAACACAATGTATAAGTTCATTTAAGTGATACACAATTCATAATATACACTGATGAAGACGTACTGTTGACAACACTAATAATAGATGAACCCAACAGCTTATTTCTTTCATTATTTATAGCTAAATGCTTCATAAATGCCTTTTAACTAGAAGAAAGACATGTTATTGGCATTTGTTGGCATGTTTTACATTGTGTATCTGATGGGGAAATCACTTAATAAGCGAATATGACTCCTGAAAATCCATTTAAATAGAAAAATGACCAAGTACCTCCATTATTCTGAATTTTTGTCATGTTGACTGCTGCAGAGGTGCCATTAATGATATCCAAGAAGAAATCTGCCGGGTTATTATGAGCTTCACAAGCATATCCTACGATATCATTTGAAAAACAAACAAACAACATTAAGTTAGAAGACATATGTGACCCTGGACCACAAAACCAGTCTTAAGTGTCAATTTTTCAAAATTGAGATTTATAGATTATCTGAAAGTTGAATAAATAAGCTTTCCATTGATGTATGGTTTGTTAGGAGAAATACAACTATTTGAAAATCTGGAATCTGAGGGTGCAAAAAAATCTAAATATTGAGAAAATCACCTTTAAAGTTGTCCAAATGAAGTTCTTAGCAATGCATATTACTTATCAAAAATGAAGTTTTGATATATTTACAGTAAGAAATTTACAAAATATCTTCATGGAACATGATCTTTACTTAATATCCTAATGATTTTTGGCATTAAAAAAAATTCGATAATTTTGACCCATACAATGTATTTTTGGCTATTGCAACAAATATACCCCACCGACTTAAGACTGGTTTTGTGGTCCAGGGTCACATTTGTATTTAAACTTATACTGTACTTCTGCGAAACATTCACATCCTTTGACACCTGAAAGGTCAGCTCTTTCAACTAATAATTTCTTTAACAGATTTGAAACTTTTAGAGATTTAAGTAATTGTATCAGTAAACTATGCTACCAGTGTTGGCAAAGTAGTCTAGAGCATCTTGAGCGGGTCCGTGATAAACTTGTTTGCCATTGGCCAGCAGGGTGAGGCTGTCGAAGAGCCGGTAGATAGAGTAGCGTGGTTGATGAATGGACATGATGATGGTGCGTCCCTGACCGGCCATTCTGAAAACAGACAGACACAGGGTTGAGATGTTAAAACAACATCACTTTCTGAAATTAATACTTAATAAAAGTCCATTTCAAATAAATGCTGTGCTTTTGGACTTTCTATTTTCTTAGAGAATCCTGGAAAAAAATGCATTATGGTTTTTTCACAAAAATATTAAACATCTTAACTGAGCATTAATAATATCAGCATATTAGACTGATTTCTGAAGGATGGTGTGACACTGACGACTGGAGTAATGATGCTGAAAATTCAGCTTTGCCACAGGAATAAATTACATCTTATATTAAAATAGGAAGTTTTAAAACATTACTTTAAATTGTAATAAATTAGTCAATATTACAGTTTTTACTGTATTTTGGATCAAATGTAGCCTTGGTGAGCAGAAGAAACTTTTTTCAAAAACATTAAAAAGAAATAAAAAATCTAACTGACCCCAAACTTTTGAATGGTAGTGAATATGATAACTTGCATATATCAAATGTCTGTATATGAATATACAGACCTCTTCAGCAGCAGGAGCACCGAATAAGCCGTACTAGCGTCCAGACCAGTGGTGGGCTCGTCCAGAAACAGCACAGAGGGGTCTATGATCAGCTCCATCCCAATGCTGGTCCTCTTCCTCTCACCACCTGAGATGCCTCGAATCAGCTGTGTGCCCACCTGTACAGACATACATGTACGTCTATATGCTTTGTAATGGGGTATTAGTGAGGCTCTCTAATATTTGACATGAAATGTCAAGCAGTTTCAGCACTTTCTTACATGCTAGAATTCATTTTACATGATTTTTTTACTATTCCTCTACATTAGATGTAGCTTGATCTCCTATTAGACTACAAGAAAAATTCAAATGACTTTTGTGCCATCACAGGAACATTTCAAACAAATGGTGAATAAAAATGGAGACCAGCTGCATAACCTGACATACCTTTTTCCTTGACATACCTCATGTAGCGTGGACAAGAAATACTATTTCACCTTTGCATCGGCGACTTTGTTGAGGCCCAGCTCTGAGATGAGGTGGTTCACTCTCGCCTCTTTCTCTCTTGTACTGATTTGGGAGGACAAACTTAGCGCAGCTGAGAAACTGAGGTTCTCTCTCACCGTCAGAGTCCCCATCACTATGTTGTCCTTAACACATACACACAAACGTTGTATATAATGTATGGATATGCTAAGCGAGGTAACAATTCAGAATCCCAACATCCTGTCCTACACCTTATAAACATTTAAGCATCAAAAAGCTTTTAAGATGGCATGCTGTAAGAACTCATTTTAATCTCTTATCTCACTATAGCGCTCATATCATGCATTGTACCTGGACCACATAACCAGAAAGACATTTGAAATTAGGTGGCTGTAGTGCTCCATTGATGAGAACTTCACCAGAAAGACCTGCAGGATCCTTCCGGGCAGCGAGTACATCCAAAAACCTGAAAGAGACTCCATTTGAGGATGATGATAATGTAAATCATCTAATTGATTCCGCATTACCGGAGGAAACTGTCAGGAGAGATACTCCAAAAGCTTGTTAAACAAATCCGGAATCCATTTGGCAGCGATATCTTATTAAGATGTGTAGAAGTCAAATATGTACTCACGAAGATCTGCCACTTCCCGTAGGACCCAGAATAGCATTTAAACCAGGTCTCATGATCCCACTGAAAAGGGAGATAAAAATGAGATTATGTTCATGTCACTTGCTATGGAATTCATCAGGCGCTGTGGAAAAAAGAAAAAAAAAAAAAAAAAAAAGAGACACTTACTGCACAGTGTAAGAGTAGAGCGCCATGAGCAAATGCTGCTCATCTAAACAATGAATCTGAATGTCACTGCATTGCTGCTGAAACACTTATGAGATCCGAAATGCTTATCAAACTATAAGACTGTTAATACTAGGTCACCTAGGTGATGCTGAGACCCTCAGCTAAGTCTTTTATTAGGTCAAGATCACACTTGACTGCATTTAACCCTGGTGGTTTGCAAGCCAAGAGATCAAGAGATTAGACTCACAAACCCATTCATAATATCATATAATTGACACTAACACTATAGAGAGAATGTCCAAAGAAACTATGCGCTTGGCTCTGGGAAATGTCAAGCTCATTTAATGCCTTTAGAAGCAGCATTTTGGTTTTCTGCTCTCCATTGTTCTGGTGAACACATGTAAAGGTAAAAGGATTTTATACAGCCTCGTGCCACAGGAGAATCTACTGAAGTTTCTTTGACGTTACAAGAGACCTTCTGTATGTTTCATATGGCATAGAAGAATTTTCTCTGTTTCTGTGAGGCCATAGGAGAACATTTAAGATCCATAGATAGCATATTTTTATTTTATTTATTTATTTTTTGATGCCAAGGACCCCCAAATATGATAATCACATTGTGAGGCAAATTATATTTGCAGTAGAATTTATATAAAATCTAGCATACAAGTAGCATGTTCTTGAACACATGTAAATGGCAAAGAAAGAGAAAATGCTCATTTTTCACAAAACTCAATGCAAATGTATTTTTAACTAGTTTGTCAATAAAATAGTTAGAATGAATCGAATGATTTGAAAGCAGGACTACTGCCATAGGAGAAAATTTTTCCCTGTCATAGAGGTTAAGTACTTATGATGTCACAGGTGAACCTCTTTAAATTCCTGTTGTCATAGAAGTTAAGTTCTTTTGATGTCACAGGAGAACCTTTTTTAAATTCCAATGATGCAATAAGGAGAATATTTTTAATTGAATACTTCAATAGAATTTATATAATCTATAAAAGGTTATAAGAACATCAGATTGTTAACTGAAAACAGATTTATTGAAAAGACCCAATGGAAAATGAACCTTTAACATACTGAAGAGACTAAATGAGCCCTAATCCTTATTCATTTGACCTTTTTGTCTGTGTGATGTTGACTCACTTGAGGTCCACCAGAATCTCTTTATGGACAGTTGTCCTCATGCAGATGGGTCCGCTCTTCTGCTCCACTCTATAAAGGATGCCGTGGAAACTGACAGTGGCTCCATGTTGCTTCTTCATGAGCTCCATGGTGATGACATTTGACCCAGACATCTCATTTCTGCCTGCATCCTCAGTGATTTGATCATGCTCAAAGACAGCATTGTCAGTCATCTTCTGTCAGGTTCTCTCACTTAGAAGACATATGTAATTTAAAAAGAGAATAAATATGCTTGATTTGTATCAGGATCATGAATCCTACCTCTGCCCTACCTAACCAAGAAGAACACTGAAAGAGAATTTAGTAAGTTTTAGAGTTATGGTCTGAAATTTTTAGAATAATAACAGTGAAAATGGTCAATAATATTTTGTAGCATGTGTCTATACCTAGAAACTCTCAAAAATAAAACTATCCTATTAAAATGAGACAACTAGTCTATATTTTCAGATTCCAATTGATCATGCTATCATTTAAATAAATATATACTGCTGTTTCTATTGTACTATTTGTAAAATTTAAGAACAATTTCTATGTAAAAATAGCAAATCCTACACCAATTTGTTTTTTGTTTTTTTTTGGTGTAGGTGCAAAAGACAACCAAAAATATTACAGTGTTGCACTAAAATAAATATTGCACAAGCTTCAATTTACAATATTATTACAACATAGGGGAAAACATTAGAGAAAGATACTTACCTCGCACCGCTGCAGTGACCGCAGGACGTCTGGGGTTTAAGCTCTTCTCAGGAGTACCAGATGGGGAAATAAAATTCAAATCTGACTCTGCTTGAGGCGGTGAAGCAGAGATCTCGTATAGGTGGAGCGGAGGGAGGGATTTGGGCACAGGAATCAGGGTTTAAACCTCCACTGAACATTTTCCTGTATTACATTTACAAGGACACAAAACACGTTTAATTATTGACACAACAGCAAGACAATTTTTAAACTTAAGCTTATATGCCTAGTAAAATACATGCTTTTAGTAGCAGGTTAATAATGAAAACAAAATAAGAAATTTGTTGAGACAAACCTTTTTATGACCCCTTGGATATAAGATAAAGTAGATCTGACAACAAATAAACAGGCAAAAATAAATCATGTTTATCCCACAGAGATGTTTCTGGTGAAACTTTATTCACAGCTGCATTATATTTCACAATAAACTGCATATCAATAGCAAAGTTAGGTCCATATATAGAGCAGGAAACACTTGCAGTTGTTTTACAGATTGTTCTAGGCAAGATCCATGCACAGTTGTGTTAACACAGAATATGATATATTCTGACAGAAACATAATTAAAGAACAGTACATATGGGGGAAAAAAAAAAAAAAAAAAAAAAAAAAGACCCCTATCATATTGAATGTGCTTTTGGACCTTAAAGAGGAAGACATTAAATGAAAAAGGCAGCTAAAATTCTAAAATGAAAGGAAATGCTGAATGAGAATGACAAGAGTTTTAATGCAGAAATCAATAAATCAAGAAACAGCATCAAAATATGAACCGGTCCCGCAGACGTGAACAAAGATGCCGACTTTTTGAGGTCACATGTGTATGGCTCTACAAATTAAAAGTTACTGGAAATCAGAGATTACAGAAGCCTTTCCGATTCAGAATGGCTGCAATTACAATCATATCAGCGGATGAATGAATGAAATGTTCACTTTTCTGCTTTAACTAGGAGACTTAGAAGAGAAGATGCATTTAAATATAACATATACCATAGAGTTAACTGTCAATATACATTGTATAAATAACATAAAACAAATATCTGGACTTTGCTCTATGCATTGTAGCGAACACCACTGAACTGTACAATCTGAACAAAAACAGTTTGTCTAGTAACACTAAACAAGCACAAATCACAGTTTAAAACTTCAGTTATAAACCTTAAGTTAAGTTCCTTACCAGAATGACACAAGCACGTCAGAAAAGAACAGATGTTTATGGAAAAGGCACAGAAAAGTCATCGATTCGTTTGCGAAACGGTCCTCGAGTTGGGTTGTGAATTCCCTTCAGTAGGAATATTTCTTAGCTTTTAAAATGCTGGTTAATCTGGAATAAAACATGAATGAATATTCCCACTATGAATAGGAGACAAAGTTATAGAAATATGTGCTTGCACGAGTAACAGGAGTCCATACTTCAGTATACACAGTTGTCTAACTCTGTAAATATGTGCACAGCCATCAGACAAAGCGTCTGCGTGTCATTTAACACTCGAAGACTAGAGTTGTGAGGATTACAAAAATAATGGAACCTCCCAAAATCTGAAAGTGCTTAAAATTCCTGTTCTGAAAATGAAATGAGATACACAATAACAGTACGGAGAATAGTTGTTGATTTCACTATATCACACTATTGTAAAGTGGTGAGCGTGATTTCACCAAGTACAACATGTTCCTGGATCAACATCCTTGTTGATCCTGGAACAACATTCCAATCAACCAATCAGAATTGAGGGATTAACTTTTCAGGAAATATCTGTTTTAGGCTTAAGATCAGGGTTAGGTGCTTCTACACCCTTGTTGATCAGCTATCTTTTCCCACTGATTTTGGGAATAAATTATGGGTAGGGTTAGGTTTAGGGGTAGGGATTGGGTTAAAACTATATTTTGGGACAGTAATGTTGATCCAGGATCAACAAAAGATGTTGATCCAGGAACATGTCTTACTTGGCAAAATCACGGCGACCATTGTAAAGTATAGCATCTGCAAAAGTGAAAACCAAAACTGAGGTAACCAAATGAAATTTAGCACCACAGGTTAGGAGCTAAAAGCAGGAAAGAACCATTTTCAAGACAAGGATAAACTCGAACCTCAGAGGAACCTTAACTCCAGCGGTTCAAAAATAGCTCTGTATCATTCTGTTGAGTCAACATCAACTCCAAAACCACATTAAATGTGGGTTCTGGCTGTAATGGTCTTTTTTTGAGGTGATCCTCACAGGATGGATTAGAAGAATATTGCACATTGGTAAATTCAGACTAGGGAGTCACTTCTGTGTATCAGTTAAACAGACATTGTCTTCTTATTTTTGCTTAGGCCCAGCGGCCACTGGAGACGAAACTGCGACTGAAGGAGAAGCTCACGTCAGAGCTTTTGTGTTTGCCCCAGGCACCAAACGGCACCACGATGATAGTGCTGTTGTCTTCAGATCCGTATTGCAGAGCCTGAGAGGGACAGAAGAGTTTGACATAGAAGAGAACCAATGAAGTTATAAGGTGAATCTTATGCATGTTTAAACCTGCCACACTCACAATAAAGATGAGAAACAATGAAGCTGCATGAGTAGTTTTATATCACAGTAATAGCACATATCACATTATAGTTGTTTTTACTGGACAAGGAGGTTTTTTTTTTTTTAAATTTGTGTCCTTTTTGTAAACAATCTAATGAATCAGCACTTTACAAATGAAAGGTTCTTCATTGCATTTGATTATTTTCTTTTTATTTGGAATTCTCATACAAAGCAAAATTCATCATCTAAATATCTGGGGTAAAATTAGCAATCTTTGATCAATTTGTTTCCCATAAAGGGCAGAAGGTAATAACTAGAACATATAGTAAAAATAATAGTGGATGTTGGATTATATGACTCACCTGCTCAGATATGCGTTGTGCGACCTCTTTAGGGTCGTTACATTGGTTAATGATGTCACAGATCTCCTGACTGTTCATGATGAAGTTGATGCCATCAGTGGTGAGTGCCAGAAAGGAGTCGTGGACGTGATGCAACTGACAACACAACATCAATACAACCTGAATTAAACTAATTTAATAAAATATTTAATAAATATTGTAAAAATGATTCAAATTATTTAGAAATAAAATTATATTTTAAAATATTTTATATTTAAAAATATTTACTAAAAAAGTACTCAAAGTAAAATTGTGTGTGTAATATATGTATATGTGTATATGTACATACATACATACATATACATATACATATATATATATATATATATATATATATATATATATATATATATATATATATATATATATACACACACACACATACACACAAACACACGGTGGTGGCCAAAATGATTAGAACATTAGTATTTTCACCAGTTAAAACATGGTTTTAAATCAGTTATTTCTATCTTTTGCTTAACATTCATTTTGCCATTAACTGTAATAATCAGTGAGATTTTTGTGTGCACAAGGAGTCTGACGACAGCCAGTGCTCCACACAGAGATCTGATCTCACCATCATCCAGTCTGTCTGGAATGACATGAAGAAACAGAACAAACTGAGACAGACTAAATCCAGAAGAACCGTGGTAACGTCTCCAAGATGCTTCAAGAAACCTACCTGCAAATCTATCTGAAAAACTACGCGCAAGTGCACATGGGGCAAAAGCTGCTTTAAACGCAAAGGATGATCACACCAAATGTTGATTTAATTTAAGAAGTTAATTGATTAAGAAAATCTATTTATGACAGCATCCTCATTTTACAGCATTTTTACACAAGTGCCTAAAACTTTTAACAGTATTGTAGCTTTACAGGTAGGTTTCTTAAAGTATCTTGGAGACGTTGCCACAGTTCTTCAGGATTTAGTTTGTCTCAGTTTGTTCTGTTTCTTCAGACTGGATGATGATGAGATGAGATCAGATCTCTGTGTGGAGCACTGGCTGTTGTCAGACTCCTTTTGAAAATAAAAATTTCACTGGATTATTAATGGACAATTAATGGCAAAATGAATGCTTGGAAATGTAAACTGATATTTCCTACTGACACACTACAGCAAAAGATAGAAATAACTGACTTAAAACTAGGGCTGTGTATTGGCAAGAATCTGGCAATACGATATGTATCACGATACAGGGGTTACGATATATTGCGATATTGTAAGCAAGGCAATATATTGGGATATTTCTTATTTTAGGAATGGGATATACTTTTAGAAAAGCTGTCATTAAGAACACATCACCATATGCAAACCTTATAAAAAAATAAATAAATAAATACAAATAATAATAATAATAATAATAATAATAATGATGAACCAAAACACAGTGAGATCTGCATTTGCATTAATCAGTCCTTGTAACATTCAAAGTTATTCAACCACTTTTTGTGCAGTATGAGTAAAGGGGGGGAAATAAAGTGCTTGCAGGATTCCTTAGTTAGGCCTAAATTAAATGTATAAAATGTAAGCATATATTCTTAGACCCTGCTTAAAAGGTTCACAGTTTTTTTTTTGTTTTTTTTACACAATTGTAACATACAATGTCATAACATTTTGATCTGAACAAAATAATTACATCTGTTTACTATCAGTGAAAAATAAAGTGCTTGCAGGATTCCTAAAGAAAACAAAACAATTGTAAAACAATAAAATAAATACAGATGTTGAACATAGAACCTCTTAACTTGGATTTCACCGGTTTTTCAGTTTGTACTATGTTCCGCGCTGAGGCAGCGACGCGAGCACCGCCTCAACTGCACAAAAAGCCCCCACCACGAGAGAGAGCAGCAGCCGCGCAGCAACCCCACCGCCCGCCGTGCCGTGCCCTACACAAAGGACCATTCAAACGGGACACGGCAAGCATCGGAATTGCTGTGCGGCCGCCCCCTTGGCAGCAGAAGCACCTTGCATAGCCGAGGCGGTGCCTGCGCCGTGGTCCCGGGGCGGACATTACCACAAAAGCCGAAATGACGCCACACTTCAGCTTTGTACACCGGGGCGGGAGCTGGAACAATTCTTTCATCCTCTATTACTAGTAGCGAACTATAATAACGTTAACATTAGTGATGTGCCCTTATGCTAGTATTTCCTGTCACTGTTTATGTTCAGAGATAAGAAGACTGCTATCTAGCGGTCGGTATATACACTCAAAACTAAACAACTGCCATAAATCTTGTATGATTTTTTTTTTAAATATTGATATTGTGTTTGAGAATCAGTACAGTATCACTAAACAAAATATCGCGATACTCACGTGTATCGATATTTTCTTACACCCCTACTTAAAACCATTTTTTACCTGGTGAAAATTCTAGTGTTCTAATCATTTTGGCCACCACTGTGTGTGTGTGTGTATATATATATATATTTAATTTATATTATAGTAAAGCTACATTGTCAGTACATTTTGAATATGTAGAAGTGAATTTAAAAGAAAAAGCTCTCACTGAAATTCTCTTAGTCTCTGGTTCTGCGATGACGCCTGACGTCTTGAGGTCGAAATCTCCAATGCTGCGTGTCATGGCCAGTCTGCCATTGACGTGCGGTTGACCCAAACTATTCCACGTAATAAAACCTCCAGTCTTGCGTATCCTTCAGAAACAAACACATGGCGATCAAAAGACTGCACTTACAATGTCTCAACCTGTTCGGAACCATCAGACTAAATGTACCTCTCTTTTTCATCCTTTCTCTCAGGCGTGTGATCCACGGTGAGTTTGTGGGCCTTGCCTTTGCGGCACAGCATGGCTCGGCTGTCCCCCACGCTGCCCACCACCAGCTCAATCCCGTCTCTCAGCAGGGCCACAGTGGCCGTGGTTCCTGCACTCAACAGAGAGGCTGTAACACACCAGAGAGCAAGGCAGAATGGTTAGTTTGTAAAGCGTAGAAGGTCACAGAAACAGTACAACACACAATACAGAGTTTGCATTGGTTTTATCACACATAGAAACTAAACGGCTATTTACTCCTAGTCCATTTCTTAGATTTTCACATAATGCTAATGCACTATACTACACAATACTGTGCATATTTATGAGATAGGCACACAGTGCTTTGGTAATCAAGCGTCTGATAAAAACAAGTGTAAACTGAAACAAAAAAGAGGGAGTTTCCAAAAGTGGTCAAGGCAAGCAGGTAGCATTATGTCTTTTTGACTATCTGAGGCACATAGGACGCATGTTAGAAAAGTAAACATCATTGTTTAGGCAAAACATTATGCTTAGCATAGAAAAAAAGCATAAAAGCAACTGATTTTAAGAGATACATCTCTTTTTAGCAAATAACATTTCTTCATCAAAAATTACTCCCACAGTAAATATTCTAAACGTGCTTTTCTCTGACATCAAATGAAACTAGTGTTATCCATACACAAAAAACAAGCTTTGAACACAACAGCTAATCAATCATTTTCCAGCAACCAATGTGAAGAAGGCAGAGCACAGTAAAGAGAGGTAAAGAGAAAGACAGAAAGGAAAGAAAGAGAGAAAGGTCAGGAACCTTCCAAAAGTCCACGCAGGACCCGCTGGAGCAATCTAACCCTCCGGCCTCCATAAAGGTACCGCAGAGCTGCAGCTCTTATAGGGGCAAGCTGGGTCCGTGGCTGTTGTAAATATAACACGCACACACACAGGGCAAGATTGGACATGTCACGCAGCAGGCCACACTAGTGGACCGCACACTACATGAATATGATGGACCTGACATAATCGTATTTATTCTATCACAACAGCATTTAATATTCTTATCAACAGATGAATCTAAAAAAAAACTTTTTCAAACTATGCGTTAATATTATATACTAAAGGTGGGAATCAAAAGTCATCTTTGATACTATTTCAATCCAAGATGATGCTATTCCAAAAAATTCCTGATGCATAACTTTTTTTTTTTTTTGCAACAGCATTAGGTGCTTACTATATTAAGAATTTTAGGCGAAATCTCTGTTAAGATGCACAGAAATGGAATAAATGAGTATAATAACTTAAAGGTTTAACTTAATAAGAAAAGTTGGTTAATTTCAATTAGTGCACATCATCAGCCCTAAAATACAAATAGAAAAAACAAAGAAAATAAAAACAACTAACTCCTATTATCAATTGATAAAGGTACTGCATGCCACAGCGCAGATATCCGACTAGTTACGTCAACTGTCCAGTTGCACGCAGAGTAAATGAGCAAACATTTTCACTAAAATATTAATTTTGATTACACTCTCGTTGTTTCATGCCAGATTTGTTTAGCATTTTTTTTTTTTTTTTGGAAAATCATTTAGGATATTTTTATAAAAACAGCAACTATAAAGGAAAGTTGCCTAAATTTTCATGATAAAAAATGTTGATGTACAAAAATAAATATAATAAATATCTGCCATGTATGTATTTACTTATTATAATAAAAGGTTTGCTAATTATTTGCATTGTAAGAATAATGATGCATCCAGGAATATTTTTTTTACCCACCCCTAGTATACACAAGCATGAAAGTGCTATCTATATTGGGATGGACCCATTTGACAGAGCCAAAGAGAAATCTGTGAACTCTCACGACTGTAAGGTCTTCACTGCTCTGTATTAGGGATCATTGTCAAAATCATTTATTTAGTCTGCATTGTCATGTTCTACTCACAAATGTCCATTTGGCTCTGTTACGTTTACCTGATGCATCAAAGCAATACTTATTTAAGACTCTAAAACAACAGCTGAGAGACTAAGCATGCTTTAAAAACAAATAAATCAGTGAAACAGGACCTACCATCTGCACTGAAGTGAAGATGCCTTGCTAACGCTTTGTCCACCTCGAGAAATGCTTTGGTTAAAACTAATTCCAAGTTATCCTCCTCCTCTGCTATGTCTCTGAAAAACAAATAAAAAATGCAATAAAAACAATTAGTTATTCTGAAACACCAATGGGAATTGTTGTATGGGAAGTCGTGGCCTAATGGTTAGAGAGTCGGACTTGTAACCCAAAGGTTGTGGGTTCAAGTCTCAGGTCCAGCAGGAATTGCAGGTGGGGGGAGTGAATGTCCAGCTCTCTCTCCACCCTCCATACCACGACTGAGGTGCCCTTGAGCAAGGCACTGAACCCCCAACTGCTCCCCGGGCGCCGCAGCATAAATGGCTGCCCACTGCTCCGGGTGTGTGTGTTCACTGCTGTGTGTGTGCACTTTGGATGGGTTAAATGCAGAGCACAAATTCAGAGTATGGTCACCATACTTGGCCACATGTCATGTCACTGTTGTCAAATGCCCTGATTCAGAAGCCCATAATGGCTTAAACAGTTTTAGAAACTCAGTCCTTATCTCTTGAAGGAATTCCAAGAACTAGTCTCATGTTAGTAAACAGAGAGCTCTACGCGAGTACGATCATGAGCTTTTGTTGTATATGGAACATCTTGCATATTCTTGACAAAATTGGAAAAAAAGAGAAAATGTACTTATTCTCAGGCCATCCAAGATGTAGAGTTTGTTTTGGAGAAATTTAGCGTTACTGAACATTAAAACTGTTCAGGTAATTTCCGTGGTAGGCTATGATACATTCATGTAGCCTATTAAACTCCCCATGATAGTGCGCAAATATTTCTGCCCGTTTTCTCTTGTTGTCAGCCTCCGCTTTTCTGCAACAGACTGAAGCTCCACGTTAATTCAGCGCACCTTGCTTTCAGCTAAAAAAATTAAAATGCTGCAATTTTCTAGTATTATTGTTGGGGCAGTCTCCAGCTATATCTAACTTCTTAAAATACAGTCCGCTTCAGATTGGTTTTAATCACTGCAAAAAAAAAAATAACGCAATCTTTACCTTATTATGATTGGGTGGGCGAGACTGTCATTTGGAGACTGCCCATGCCTGGAGCCAGCTCCGCATCAGAATGAAAGTCCAAACAGCTGATAAAAACATCACAATAATCCACAAGTAATCCACACCACTCCAGTCCTTCAATTAACAACTTGTGAAGCAAAAATCAGCGTGTTTACATCAAGACATTTTTAACTTATAATATTAATAACATTGCTTTATCCATAGGAAAATTTTCTCATCTGAATGCAGGAGAGAAATATATTGGTGCGTTTTGATGCGAGAAGAAATTGGATTTGTTTCACCATTCACTTCACAAGACATTAATTGATGGACCGGAGTTGTGTGGATTACTGGTGAATTATTGTGATGTTTTCAGCCGCTGTTTGGACGGCACCCATTCACTGCAAAGGATCCACTGGTGAGCAAATGATGTAATGCTGAATTTCTCCAAATCTGTTCTGATAAAGAAACAAACTCATCTACATCTTGAATGGCCTGTGGGCGAGTAAAACCTCAGCAAATTTTTATTTTTAGGTGAACTATTCCTTTAGAACCACTGATCCTTACTTAATATGCTTCTCCATGTTTCTGTGGCAGAATTCAGCAGCCTCTGCACCTCCGTGCCCATCAAACACCGCAAAGTACATGATGTTGTCCGTCATCTGCGACAGCTGATAGCGGTCTTCGTTCACCTTCCGCTGGCCAATCTGCGATGCGCAGCCAACCTTGGACAGGCTAACTTTGGGAACGGGTTTTCCATATCGGACGCTTGATGGAAGCAAGATGGGCTCATCAATGCGGTTGTCCCAGATCCCAAAGGAGTCCCAGGTAGTCGGACGCCCGCTGCTGTCCGGATCAAAGCGAGAGTTGCTGCAGCGAGGAGATGAAGGCATGTGTAGAGCCCGTTTGGGGTCTTCTTCTTGGTGGACGCTGGTTATGCCGAGGGCAGCCCTGCAGCAGACACGGGATCCGCTGAGCGTGGCATATCGCACGAGAAGAGCCACTGACATACTCAGTGGCAGGACACCACACTTACTGAATAGGCAGGAAGAGTCTGAAACAAATGGTCCTTAAATACACTTCAAAAATCAGTACAGAAAGTTGGTATGCTGATGTCTGTAAATATTCAGTCTTGACCAGGAGTTCTCTGAAAACAAGGAAAAGAACAAATTAATGACTTGACCTGGCTTGTTATTCTCTAGAGTGCACATACTTTGCAACATGAAGCACGTAGCTATTAGCGGTCTCAAAAATGTGCTGTCTGTGTAGGCATCTCAGTATGTTTTAGTCACCTATCATTTAAAAAATAGCTACTTAGGTAGTCAGCTCGTTAGGTTTTAAAACACAGCAATTGAACATTAAATAGTATGCTTACAGCGCCTCCCACTGAAGTAAGTTATAAAAAACATGAGACAAATGTATATAATACATGCCTAAAAAATGCTGCCTAGGTAGTCAGCTGGTTAGGTTATAAAACAGCCTTTGTTTAAACACTTAACAGTTTGTTTGCTGCCTGTCCCAAAGGAGGCATTCAGTAACAACATTATACGTAACTGTGCCCCACCCCCTATTTAATTCATACTACAATTCATATATTATAAACACATAACCTGCAAAAACAACATCAGTACAGTCATTTATAATGGGAATAAACCAAATATAGATAGATGGGCGAAGAATCAACAAGTTAAATATGAATTCAGAGTAAATAAACATGACGCTTATATAACAACATGCTAGCAACACCTTCAAACCACACTTCATTCAAGTTTTAAACATAAATGATAACGCAAAATAGCTGAAACCGATATAAATTATACAATAAGCGGATTATTGAGCGTAAACATTCATCACAACAAGCAAAATGGAGATGAATCCTCGAGCTGTGCCTTTCGGCGCTCGTTAGCAAACAGAATCCGCTGCAGCAAAACACGAATATTGTATAATTTCTAGTCTTTTATTTGCTACTTACCTTCAATTTGTATGATAACAATGATATCTGGTATGTCTTTGTTTATCCTAACGGGTTAATATATATGTAATATCACACAGTACGTCATTTCTCCTCAGTGTCGTTTTTTTTTTTAGCTGCACCAACCAACCGCCTATGTGAGCCAATCAGATCCCGCCTTTTCGTCGGGGTTCAATCAGTTGATTGGCCAGACTAATGTGATTGACATGGATCTAAACCAATGATTTAGAAGAAACTATAGTGGGCGTTCTAAACTCAGAAGCTTGTGGATGTTGTTTTTGTTTTACATGCGTTTAAAAATGTTTCGTATTTATCTTAATTTAATCATGCAGAACTGTCGACATAAAAAAATTTGAAGAGGGATGTAATGTTATGCAGAATGACAGACACGGTCACCATTCACGTTTATCGTATGGAAAACATGAATGTGACTTTTCTGAGCTTTTATTTCCTCGTATTTTATCTAACACCACCTTTATGGTTTGTGGAAAACTGAAAGTCATTGTGGGTAGGTTGTCTTATCACACATCTAAAACCTTTTTCTTTTAATCGGCGTTAAAAACAACAAATATAGAAGACACTATTCCAAATACTTTCATTTTGTGGGAAGTCAAGTAAGTATCGTTTAGCGTGAAACCTGAATCAGCCTTTCCTGTTTAACTTTCGAGTTTGTTTGAAATTTAATATGAGTGTGTTCGTCAGTCCAGGAAGGAAGAGAGACTCTTCTGGAGTCTGATCGTCTCATGCAGCAGCTGTGATCATGTTGTGTTATTGGGGAGCGCAGGTCAGGGAGGGCTTCGGGCTGGTAAAGCCTGACCAAGTCAAACATGGCAACTGTGGAATACGATCCATGTGTCCGAAAACAGCAGTTCAGGACTTGTCAGCTGGAAGGAGTTTTGTTGGATTCATTCGGGATGGGAAGGTCTCGGTCCTGAGATTGCGCAGTGGAGACAGTGACCATGATGGAAACTTAAGTATGATACACTAATGACATTATGTCATCATTAAAAAG
Source organism: Tor tambroides (assembly GCA_021397915.2). NCBI lineage: Eukaryota > Metazoa > Chordata > Actinopteri > Cypriniformes > Cyprinidae > Tor > Tor tambroides. The sequence continues at coordinate 197,859 of JAFVLL020007673.1, forward strand.
TTATAAATGTAAGATAAATGCCATATATTTATATTTAAAAGTGCATGATATACTGATACTGTATGTTTATTAATGACAATGAAAGTATGTTTATTTTTATAGTCTGAAGAGAAGTTGAACTGATGAAAACATTTTATTTACTCCAGAGCAACTACAGCTAAAAAATGACAAAATCAGACTGATTGTTTGTGGAGGAGCTGGTGCGGTTCTTCTTGCTTATGGAGGAAAAGTTCTCATTATGGACAAATATACTGTGTGCAAGTATGTTTATGTAGGCAGAACAGTATAAGTGACCATAAATGATAATAAAAATACATGACAGATTGTCTTGTCTCTGCAGGCCTCTTATAGGTCTGGAAAACAGGCAGGTGATTCAGATTGCATGTGGAGACCATCATTCAATGGCACTAACTAAGGGTATTATTCACAACTATTTCATATAACATCTGCTATTTTGCTTTTCATTTGACATCTCATGATTGATATGAATAAACTGATATTTGAGTGTAGATGTTCAGAGCTGTTGCTCTTTCAGATGGTCAGTTGTTCGTATGGGGTGAGAACTCTCATGGTCAGCTGGGATTGAGGAAAGATCATCCCTGCTCTCCGTCTGCTCAACATGTTCAGAGTCTGAGTGGGATCCCACTGGCTCAGATCAGCGCTGGAGGAGACCACAGCTTTGTGTTGTCTCTCTCTGGAGTCGTGTTTGGATGGGGAAAGAACTCTGCTGGACAGCTGGGCCTCGGAGACACTACAGGTCTTTATATTTCATCATGTAAAAACTAAATCAGTAACAGTATGAAAGTACATATAAATGTACTAAATTTGTGCAGTACTGTGTAAAATCTATATAAAGGGATGAATATAATATATCTGGAAGTGATGAATTTACTGTTTTTCCAACACAGACAGACATGTCCCAACGAATGTAAATAGTCTCCACCAGAAGAAAACTGTGTCCATCTCATGTGGAGGAGAACACACTGCCACTTTATCAAAGGTATGGTCATCATATATTATATATTATGCTGCATTTAGCATAAAAGTATACAGCAAACTGGACAGAAAGTGTAATAAATGTTTCATGTTTCAGGGCGGAACAGTTTTCACATTTGGATCAGGAGGTTCTGGTCAGCTTGGACACAACTCATTAAGAGATGAACTTCATCCGCGGGTGGTTGCTGAACTGTGGGGATCTGAAGTGTCAAAGGTCACATGTGGGAGGTAAAGACTGTTCATAAGCTTTATTAACAAACAGCATCTCATAGCAATAGTACAGATTTCTTTCCTCACATAATTAACATGTTTGATGTTTGAGTTCTGCTCAGTAATTAGACTTTTGATTCGTTTTTGCATAAAGACATCACACGCTTGTATCAGTTGCATCATCAAAGCTGATCTACTCATTTGGATGTTGGATACAAGGGAAGCTGGGAAATGGCAAAATGATCAAGAAGTCTGTGCCTTTCCCTGTGGATCTGCCAGCTAGTAAATAAAAATCCTCCTATATAAATAGGCTATTTTGTTATGAATATTTTTGTATTCATGAAGATGCTCAGAGATCTAAACTAAGTATTTGTTGCACACAGAATGTAATCATGAATATATAATTGAAAAACTCATCGCTGGGGAGAATCATTCCTTTGCCTTGTTTTTCAAAGTAAGACAGACAATTTTCATTTATAAATATATTAAATTATTGCTGCACTGTGATTACTAATGTTTTTCCTTTTTTGCAGGATCTTGGGAATGAGTCTGCAAAGTCTATACCCAATCCTACCAGAGGGATTTTGACATTAAATGACAGAATGATTGAGCGCTGGGTGTCTGAAAGTGACTCATGGGCAACAATAAAGAAGTGAGTGTTTGAGCTTCTGTTTTCGTAATGCATTGAAACCAGCATTTAAGTGTATTATGTCCACATCACTCTAAATTGACTATATTTACAGGGAAATAAAAAAAGTGTTCTCCTCTGCTGCCTGTTTGAATGGAAGTTTTCTCAAAGCAAGGTAACTCAGAAATTCACAGATACGTCTTGCAATTTGTGTGCCCAAAACAAATCTGCTGAAAGCATCACAAATACTTATGGGCATTTTTGTTTTTGTAGTCATGATGAACAGGATTTTGAGCTGGCTGAAAAAGCTTTTTCAAAGTTATTAGGGAATGAAAAGGTGATATCAAAGGTAATGGAAAATCCAAAATATTAAGTTTATTACATTTTACATTAAACGATGCAACTGAATGTAATACTTATAGGTGCTGAAAGGATTTTTCTGTCATCTGTGTGGTGTCTATTTACTTTCATAAACATAAAGTCAGAATTATTTGAGACAACTAAACTCTATTCAACCTGAAATTCCTTTCATTTGTATATCACAGGTTGTGAAGGTGGTTCAACAGACACTGCTGCCATCTCTGAATCGAAATCCAGTTGGTGATGAATCGCTCAGACTTTACGTTTTTCTCCCTGAGCTCATCAGACGTCTCCAGAAACAACAACGAACCGAACTCACTGAAGCTCTGGCCTCCAAAATCCTTCAGCTGAAGGTTTTAGGTAAAGTTGGAAGACCTTTTCAGCCTTTGTGTTGTTGTTTTTATTGTATTTGTCTAAGTATTTTTATGTTATATTCTTAGAGAAGTCCTGGTCCAGACTCCCGGATGATTGGCTCAAAAGCCTGGTGAAGTTATTTCACAAAGCATCTGCTGAGCTGATTGGCCAGATTTCTTGTGGTGAAATTAATCAGGATACACAACACTTGGGGAACTTTTTGCAGATTCTTAAGATGGTCTATCAGGTGACTTTTTCACATATTGGGTCACGAGATAAAATGTAACCTTGTCATTGTATAATAGTTGTTTATACTTTGTTGTGAAGGTCTGCTGCAGTGCCAACAGAGACATCTCAAACAGGGACTTCATCATTCATGAGATCAATGATCTACTAGATACGGTAAAAAAAACAAAGCAATGGTGAATTCTGTTGCACAGAAATGTGTTCCTTTTTTACATCTCTTTTTCTACATCAATAGCTACAAGCCACCATGGACGAACAGTGGTTTGGTTACTATGATACGGATTTAACCGATTATTACATTGTGGGTATCGAAAGCTTCTAATATGATACATATGAATATTTGTATTAACTTATTATCTTCTTTGTTTAATAACTATAAGAAATCTTATATTACTTTCATGCATCTTTCTTTCAGGAAAGTATTAAGATATTGGTAAAGTTCCCTTTTGCGGCTGACACTGTATCTAAACAGAGAATGTTTCTTGTAAGTGAGAGATGTGAGGATGTACTCAGTCATACATATACCATGCTAATCTAAATGTAATCATTTTATGCAAATGCCCAGCTTACATAATTGTATTTTTCTAAGTTCCTGCAGGACGAGATGCACGACAGCATTAACATGTTGCACATAAACAGAGACTCAGTGCTGACAGATACACTTGAGTATCTCAGACAAAACATCCACTCATTTTTTCATCGAGTGAAGGTAAAAGAAATTGCACTGAAATAAAAGTTGACCATTTGAAACATCTGATATGTCATTTTACCATACTCTAGGCCTTGTTTTGTGAAACATTTTTTGGTAAAAATGTCTCCTGTAAAGGTGGAGTTTATCGGGGAGAATGGAATAGATCAGAGGGGTTTATCGGCAGAATTCTTCTCCCTTCTTTCCCAGTCTCTTCTGAATTGGGAGAAGAAGGTGCTGGAAGTCCATGAGAGTTCAATGGTTTGGTTCAGTCCTGATGTAAGATTTACACCAAACATTCCTCATTCGTCCTTATGTGGCACACATATCACATATATGTGCTGTGATGCTTGTGTCTTTTCAGGGCATGCAAGCTAATAGTGATTTTTACTATCTTGGCGTTATCTGTGGAATGGCGCTCTACAACCAACATTACATAAACATTGACTTCCCACTGGCCTTGTACAAGAAACTCCTCCAGCTGAGTCCCACTCTGAATGATCTGGAGGAACTGTCTCCTGAAGAGGCCAGGTAAACAGTTACAGACTATGAGCCATTAGATTTTATACACTATAGGTTTCACAGGAGTGTTTCAGAGCAGGTCATTTTCATAAGTGTATTTCAAAAATCTCACATTAGAAGTCTGAAAAGCCTTCTTGAGGAGGACGAGGACGAGGTAGTCGATATGCTCTTTTTGGATTTCACGGTAATACAGTATTTCATTTATATAATACAGTTCTAATAGTAATACAGTTTCTATAGTTCTTTTGTATAGTTGTACACAGCTGTCATTTTAAAACTTATATTTGTGCTGTTATTTACCTCTTTCAGGTCAAAGGGCAAGAGCTCATTCCAAATGGAAATGAGATTCCAGTTACCAAAGCTAATAGGTAGAAAGTGTTTGCTCTACTTGTCTGTCTGTCTATCTATCTATCTATCTATCTATCTATCTATCTATCTATCTCAACTCTTCAAAGTCTTCAAAATATCTTTGAATCTTTTAATCAAGCTTGTCTTGATAAAATGTTCCTTTTCTACATGCCCTTGTGATGTTTTACAGCTTTTCAAAGTCGCTTTGGCACATTTCTCAGATCAGAATTTAAATTCTCAAAACTACTTGTTTAACCTCCACATCATCTAGTCATTTGTGCACATCATAAAAGCAATTTCTCATTCTTTTGAACAAATTGTGAATGCTGTTATACATTCATGCAACTGATTATGTACATTTGTCTGCTGTTTCCTACATTATCATGTTGATCAATATATATTATACTGGTTCTCTGGTGAAAAGTCTTACCCCCCAAAACCCCCCAGAATTGATTAATTGTGCCGGTGAATCTTGAATTTTACTAATGACAGGGAATGTAAGACGTTAGATCAACCAGTGATCAACCAGTTCTCACAAAGGGTAGGTGAAAGGGAAGGGAGGCAGACAAAGAGATAGAAGAGGCCAAGGATGTAGCCATGTTTCCGATGAAAAAAGGGCCACTGTTGTGGACTTTGTTCTCAATCATGACCTCAGGTTAAAAGATGTAGCTGAATAATGGAATAACAACCGTGACCTCAATCATTCAAACATTTGTACACAGAAGTGGTATGTAATGTAATGTAATCGAGCAATGTGCATTGTACTGTAATACTGTACTGTAATGCTTCATATTACTGCAGTCCACTTGCATTTTACATACCGATACACACACATACATATACACAGTATATGTATATATATATATCCCACATACAGTAATATGTACATTTGTACTATTGTTATATCATACAGGAAAAGTGCATTTATGCATAAAAACCATAGCCATAGTTTACATCAGGAAATACTGACATAGTACACTGTTATAAGTTGGTTAAGTATTTTTGACTATCTTGTTCGTGATCAGTGACACAAGGACTTGTCATTCTGGTGGCACTGATATGTTCATTGACATAAATACTTACTTTTGAGAGATGAACTAAGGATTTTGAGCTAGTTACAGGCTTTTGCAAGCAATCCATTGTGTGGTGCTGTTTGTTGTAGTTGTTTTGAGAAATGCACATACTGGTTTGCAGATATTAAGAATGATGCAAAACCAAAGCTACTGAGAAAAACTGTAATATGCTTCAATGAATTATCCATTACTTTTGAATCTATAGACAACATAATACAGGGAATTTAGTCTAGATGCTGCATGTAGATGTTCCCTGTTTTTGCAGTGATATATTTGCTTATCGGTCATTGCAAAGTAAGAACACTGTGTTTTTTTGCAGACAGAAGTATGTGGATTTGTATGTCGACTTCGTTTTCAACAAGTCAGTGAAGAATCAGTTTGAGCATTTTTCAAGAGGTTTCTCTAAGGGCTGTCCGCTCGATGTTTGGAGCATGTTCCACCCTGAGGAACTCCAGGAGCTTCTCCACGGCTCCCCTAAATACGAGTGGAAGGAACTTCAACAGGTAAACGTGTTCAAGAAACTTGTCAATTTGTAATGAGCACATTTTAAATATCTTATAGTACCTGAGTTTTTCTGCTTCATCTTCAGTGTGCTTCCTATGAAAAGTGTTCTGCCTCTGATGAGCTCATCAAGAACTTCTGGACTGTTTTCTTTGAGCTCTCTGAAGAGAACAAGAGGAAATTTCTGAGTAAGTGTTGTCTTGAACATATGAACATCTTAATCCATCTACATCACATGCACATATAATTATAATTGCCTCACATCCTCACATTATTTATTGTTCTCTAGGGTTCTTGTATGGAACGAACTGTGTACCTGTGGGAGGTTTCTCAAAGCGCTCTCTGAAGATTTCACTGTTAGACTGTCCTGATGCAGAAGACCGACTGCCAGAGGCCCAGACCTGTTTTGGCAGATTAATTCTTCCCAAATACAGCGATATCAACATGCTTTGTGACAAGCTAATACATGCAATCAGCTTTTGTCAGGTTTTTGGACGAGGATGAACTTCCCTTGAGGTTCCCAACCCTGAAATATATGCAGTCAAGACTATGCTGCTAAACTTCGTATCTTATTAGTTTTAAATGTGACCCTGGACCACAAAACCAGTCTTAAGTACCATGGGTATATTTGTAGCAATAGCTAACAATACATTGTATGGGTCAAAATTATTTTATGCCAAAAATCATTAGGATATTAAGTAAAGATCATGTTCCATGAAGATATTTTATAAATGTCCTACCGTAAATATATCAAAACTTAATTTTTGTTTAGTAATATGCATTGCTAAGAACTTCATTTGGACTACTTTAAAGGCGATTTTCTCAATATTTAGTTTTTTTTGCACCCTCAGATTCCAGATTTTCAAATAGTTTTATCTCGGCCAAATATTGTCCTATCCTAACAGACCATACATCAATAGAAAGCTTATTTATTCAGCTTTCAGATGATGTATAAATCTCAATTTCATAAAATTGACCCTTATGACTGGTTTTATGGTCCAGGGTCACAAATGTTACAAGAACTGTTATTTAGCTTCTTTCAGTCACAGATTTGCAATATGCAACACAGGTTACTCTTGTAGGATGCAAAATTTTTGCTTAATGTGGTCACATTATTTTTGAGATTTATATAGTTGTCATAAAAAACTGTAAATATTTGTAAATATTATATAATATAATGCACTGATATGCGGATATTCTGGTATGTCATCTCATAACCTGTTATTTATTGTTTCTTCAAACATATTTAATTGCTTAGATAAATAAAAATACATGTTTTAGTAAACCCTGTTGGCGTTCATTCATAATCTGTTTGGTTAACAGGTTTGAGACAATTATCAGCAGAGTTTCTTGTCACACTATTACTACTAATGTCCTCCCAGCACTTTTCCCTCATTGAGGTGGCTGGAGGAAAATTAATGAAGCATAGAAACTTGTCACACGAAACAGCAGAGGATGAGGCTGAACTGTCTTCCAGTTTTCTTCTTCTTCTATTTCAGCTTGACATTTTAGCTAATAACTCAGCAACCAAGTATGACACAAATTCTTCTTTTTGAACAAGAGTACATCTGATTTTTATTATTTTCTTCATCAGCCATTTTAATTTGTAAAAAAAAAAAAAAACAACAACCATAGGCTACACTACCCTCCTATAGGTCGATTTGTATCAGTTATCAGTACCTTAGAATGATAATTACAATGATTTTGCTTTCTCAACAAGGAGTGGGGTGTTACAAAGAACTTAGGTGTGTGTATGTTAAAATGCATATCTACCGGCATACATCTTGAGAGAGATATCATTATACAAAATTACAGAATTACAAACTACTTTAGTTTCAGTGCATTACATTTTGCCAAACACCTCCTTTTGTGATCTGTGAAGGAATGTAAGTCACAGGACTACTGATTTGAAACAACACGGGAGTAAAAATTGCCAACACAATCTTATTTTAGGGCGAACTCTCCCTTTAAATTTTGGTTTCGTTTTCCAGTGACGTCCTAAGACAGGGATCTCCAACCCTGCTACTGGAGAGCTACCGTCCTGCAGATTTCAGTTCCAGCCCTGCTCCAACACACCTGTCTGAAATTAACAAGTAGTCTTGAAGACCTGATTAGCTGGTTCAGGTGTGTTTGACTGGGGTTGGAGGTGAAATCTGTAGGACAGTAGCTCTCCAGGGGCAGGGTTGGAGACCCCAGTCCTAAGATATCATTCCACATACTTTCATTTTGTGGGAAATTGAAATTCGTTTAGGCTGAAACCTACGGTGCCCAGGAGGGGTCGTCTTCGGTTCACTTAGTTTTGTCGTGGCCACGACATATTAAGTCGTGGGAACGTGATATTATGTCGTGGCCACTAGATCGTTTTGTCGAGGTAACGACATCTTTATGTCGTGGCCTCGAGATGCTATGTTGAAGGAACGACATATTTTTCTCGTGGCCACGAGTTTAATGCGTAAACAAACCTACGTGACCATAGCAACCAGGGATTATCAGGGATTCATTAATATTTTATTTTGAATTAAGAAATTATTATATTAATTATTATAGAAATTATTACATAATTAAATTATTATATTGACCATAGGCTACCGGACTGTAGGCAATTGCACGCGAATGTAACCAGCATTCGAATTATCACAAATAGGCTAAATGTTACATAAAGTACATAAAATAAAATAGACCTACAAGAAAACATTTTTATCCATCAGTCTTACTAGCTGTGTCCATTAACTGATCGTCTTTTTACGTAATATTTGTATATTATTATTAGCCAATTATTATATTTTTATATTCGTTTTTTCCCTTCATTTCGATCTCTTTACATAACGTTCTGAACAGTTTTGTAAATAAGCCTACTGTAAATGCTCGACATAAAGCTTTGATTATGCTGACTGGAATTTATAGCCAATATTTCTCTTTTTTCTGCGAATTAATAATTATTAATATTATAGCCTACTGCCTAGTGTTTTGTTGAGGAATTAATCAATCATTCACGTAGTTTCATTTGTAAATGAAAACACAACACGCTCATTTATCATCACGCACTGGCATAAATAGCCTACAATCATAAAGTATTGGCATAATTTCAGGCCTTTGCAGTATTTGTAAAATATATGGTAGCAAATAGCATAATTATACAGAACATTAATTAGGTAAAGAGATACACGAATTGAAAGGGGAAATAATAAAATATTATATATGAAATAAATATAAAAATATAGCCCTAACAAGTTAATATAACATAATAATAATAATAATAATAATAATATACAAATATTAAATAAAATGTTTAATGTTAATAAAAATGTTTTATCCATATCTGATAATCCCGGTTGCTATGGTCACGTAGGTTTGTTTAAGCATTAAACTCGTGGCCACGAGAAAAATATGTCGTTTCCTCAACATAACATCTCGAGGCCACGACATATTATCACGTTCCCACGACTTAATATGTCATGGCCACGACAAAACTAAGTGAACCGAAGACGACCCCTCCCGGGCACCGTAGAAACCAACAATTTTCTGCTTAACTTTTGTGTTACCTTTCAGTTTAATGTGAGTGTGTTCGTCAGTCCAGGAAGGAAGAGACGCTGCTGGAGTCTGAAATCGAAAAAGTTTCGTTTAGCCTGAAATGAGCATTTCCTGTTTAACTTTCGTGTTTGCTTTCAGTTGTTCGTCAGTCCAGGAAGAAAGAGAGGCTGCTGGAGTCTGATCGTCTCATGCAGCAGCTGTGATCATGTTGTGTTATTGGGGAGCGCAGGTTAGAGAGGGTTTCGGGCTGGTAAAGCCTGACCAAGTCAAATATGGCAATTGTGAAATACGATCCATGTGGCCGAAATCAAATTTTGAGGACATGTCTGCTGGAAGGAGTTTCTTAGGATTCATCCGGGATGGAAAGGTCTCGGTCCTGAAATTGCGCAGTGGAGAGAGTAATCATGAGCATGAAAAACTAAGTATGATCTAAATGACACTTTATTCTGATATATAGCATACTGTATGGCATTAAAGGCATCCTACTGAGATTATGTTTATTTTTATAGTCTGAAGAGGTGGTGTACTGATGAAAATATTTTATTTACTCCAGTGCAAATACAGCTAAAGAATAACAGAATCAGACTCATTGTTTGTGGAGGAGCTGGTGCGGTTCTTCTTTCTGATTCAGGAGCAGTTCTCATTATGGACAAATCTACTGTGTGCAAGTATGTTTATGGAGGCATAACAGTATAAATGACCATAAATGATAATAAGAAATACATATCTGACAGATTGTCTTGTCTCTGCAGGCCTCTCAAAGGTCTGGATAACAGGCAGGTGATTCAGATCGCATGTGGAGACCATCATTCAATGGCACTAACTAAGGGTATTAACAATTATTCCATCTAACATCTGCCATTTGCTTTTATCTTTTGACATCTCATGATTGATATGAATAAACTGATATTTGAGTGTAGATGTTCAGAGCTGTTGCTCTTTCAGATGGTCAGTTGTTCGTATGGGGTGAGAACTCTCATGGTCAGCTGGGATTGAAGAAAGATCATCCCTGCTCTCCGTCTGCTCAACATGTTCAGAGTCTGAGTGGGATCCCACTGGCTCAGATCAGCGCTGGAGGAGACCACAGCTTTGTGTTGTCTCTCTCTGGAGTCGTGTTTGGATGGGGAAAGAACTCTGCTGGACAGCTGGGCCTCGGAGACACTACAGGTCCTCTTATTATGTAAAAATTTAGTATAGTATTACTATAGTATGAAAGTACATATAAATGTACCAATTTTGTGCAATACTGTGTCATATCTATATGAAGACATGAATATGATGTATTTGGAAATGATGAATTCAATTCACCATTCTTGTGATCACAGACAGACACATCCCAACAGCTATAACTAGCCTGAACCGGAAGAAAATTGTGTTCATCTCATGTGGAGGAGAACACACTGCCGCTTTATCAAAGGTAGAGTATCATTTTTTATTAGTATTATTATATACTATTTTTAAATAATAAATTATATCACACTATATGAATTATGAGATGTATGAAAGTCTTACCATTGTAAAATAACTATCGCTAATAGATGCTGATCTTATGGTTGTATCATTAGGGCGGCACAGTATTCACATTTGGGTCAGGAGTTTCTGGTCAGCTTGGACACAACTCATTAAGAGATGAACATCATCCGCGGGTGGTTGCTGAACTGTGGGGATCTGAAGTGTCACAGGTCACATGTGGGAGGTAAAGACTATTCATAAGCGATCAGTGTTCAGAGAAATACTACAGATTTATTTATGCACCTTTTTTAGCTCTCATGTAACCATAACACATAATGATAATTCCTCGCAAGATAAATATTAGCCCAAATTAAGTCTTTGTATGGTTTAATTTCAGTTCAGTAATTGATTCTTTCTTGCATAAAGACATCACACGCTTGTATCAGTTGCATCGTCAAAGCTGATCTACTCATTTGGATGTGGGATACAAGGGCAGCTGGGAAACGGAGAAATGATCAAGCAGTCTCTGCCTTTCCCTGTGGATCTGCCAACTGGTAAGTAAAAATAAACTTTTAGCAGTAGGGTATTTTGTTATGAATATTTTTATGTTCATGATGATGCACTAAGTATCTGTTGCACACAGAATGTAATCATGAATATACGATCGAAAAACTCATTGCTGGGGAGAATCATTCCTTTGCCTTGTTTTTCAAAGTAAGACAGACAGTTTTCATTCATAAATAGTTTAACATAAATTAATACTGCACTGGGATTACTTATGTTTTACTTTATATTTTGTAGGAACTTGAAAGTAAGGCCAAATCCAATCCAAGCAGAGGGGTTTTGACATTAAATGACAGAATGATTGACCGATGGCTGTCTGGAACTGATTCATGGGCAACAATAGAAAAGTGAGTATTTCATAGACACTGTTTCCATTGGCATGATTTTCTATGATACTGACATAAATCAGAGCTTATGTATACTATTTCCATGTCACTCTGTGAAAATGCATGTGGAGATGTGTTGGGACCTTAATGCATGTATCCTTCTTTTTAAACTTACTACTGAATAGGAGAAATATCAGAGAGTATGTAATTTATATATGTTTATTTACACAATCCAGTAAGTGAATCTTAATCTAATGAAGGATTCGTACTATTATGTAATTAAGAGTTGTAGGGGAGAGTGGGGTAAGAAGTGCCACTTTTTACTTATGTGGTCCTCAAGATAAGGGAAAGTGGCACAGAAGTACAATCAAAGTATCTAAAGTAATTTCAGGATGTTTCCTATCATTTTAAATGATCAGAATGTATCTATGACAAAGGGTTCTAAAAATATGGCTTCTTATAAAAAAAGTGTTCCTGTGGATCAGATTGCCCCAGGGTGGGGTCAGTTGACCTGAGTCAGTGGGTAAGATGAACCATCTAGGTGTAAACTGACCATCTGATTGAATCTGGTTCAAACCCATGTTAAATTTTAAAGATAATTTACTTCTTTTAAAGTGCCCCTATTATGGGTTATGAAAGGTGCATATTTTGGTTTTGGGAGTCCCCAACAACAGGTTGACATGCATGCAAGGTCAAAAAACACTTTTATTTTCTTATAATATGCATTTATTTTTACCTTATTTGCTCAACGACTCCCAAACGATTCGTTCAACGATTCATTTTTCCAAACCCCTCCTTTGATTGGTCGATTTCATTTAAAGCAGTGTTTGTGAGCTTTTATCGCTCCAAAAGCGGCACCTAGTGGCAAAGAATGAATTTGTATTTTCATTCTGACCAACGCGAAAATCATGTTTTCTCAGGTCTGCGCGCGCAACAAGTGGGCGGGCAATATGCTAATGTTTTATTTTGACGTCAAAATGAAATGGCTTGAGATTCGTTTTAAAAACGACTCGTTTCAATGATTCAGAGTCGTTTGGCAATGCACCTACACTGGAAAATTTTGGTCGGACTTTTTAGTGTTTATCCAATCTTATTTTGTAAGTGACTTTTCTTTCTGTTTTAAGGATGCTTTCTTTGGATTGTTTGACTATTCAAAAGAAAATACAGGAAAATATTATGTAATTAATTTATGTTTTCTGTTAGCTAAATTTCATATTCATAAACAAAAGTTTACTGGCTCTAAACCTCTATTTTCTTTGCTGACCCTGGCAAGTGTGTGTGTATATTCTTAAATGTTTTTTTTTTTTGTTTTGTTTGTTTTTTTTTGTTTGTTTTTTGTATAATTATTAAAAAAAAAAAAAAAAAAAAAAAAAAAAGATTCAGAGTCGACTTTCTTTTGAGAGACAATAACTTTATACACGGTGCACTTTCAGATTTAAAACTGTGCAGGATGTTTTCATTCACTTAGAGCTGTGTTACACACTGCATGAAAAATCCATAATAGGGGCACTTTAAAAACAAAATTAATAATCAGATTTCCTTTTTCAAACAGTCTTATTTCTTTTCTTAAAGCTAACGTAAACAACATAAAACCAACCAAATGAAATCTTTAATTGTTTGCATTTCTGAAACAATATGTTGAACACCAAAGTTGTAATCTTTCCAAAAACAGAGTAAACAGAGAGTTTGAGTAAAATTAAATAAAAAACTGAATTAGAATAAAGGAATAAATGTCACTGAAACTAATGAACAATTTAGTCAAAAGATTCTTGGCATGGTAGCTTTTCTGCAGTGTCGAACAGGCCGTTGGGACTACAGGTGGAAAGATATATCTGATTATAATGTGATGAAAAGCATCTTCTGGTTCTTATCAGAGATGGATTTGGTGCACTTGTACACTGCTCCTATCAAATAAACTACTAATTATATGTATATATATATATATGATAAACTAAATCAGTTGTGTAAAATCACATTAAATTACCAGTTTATACTTCAGAGATTTAACTTATCTTCAGTGCCTTATGGTAGGATAAGATAAGATGGCTCAATTTACCCCACAGAATTTGGCTCACTTTGCCCCTAGCTGCCATTTTGGAAAAAACTAGCTTGCTTACTAATTCAGGATAATATTTAGCTAAATGATTTACGTGGTTTTATACATTGCTAAATCACCTATATGGATCATAAATATTTTTAGACCTGGATAAATTTACTTTGATGTAACAGCCATTACATCTGTTATGCTAAAATTTTACTTTGACAAGCCAAAACAGTTTTTAAAGTAATTGGGTGCCTTCCACTCCTCCCATGTGTGTCGTCTTTTCACAGTCTGGCAGAAATTATGGGTGGTTTCAAAATATATGGTCACATGACAGTAAACATGTACAGTTGGCAAGATACAGGGGGTGGCTCATCTTACCCCACTCTCCCCTACCCTAATTATATAATTGAGCAATCCCATATATAAATGGATTTGAAAACAATTAATAAAAGTATTGTGTTGTTATTTACAGGGAAGTAAACACAGTGTTCTCTTCTGCTGCCTCTCTGAATGGAAGTTTTCTGAAAACGAGGTAAAATTAGGTAGTTCTATTTAGTAATTTCTCAGTTTTGTGCCTAAAATGACTATTTCCATTACAGATTTTAATGTAAATGTCTGTCTTTGTAGTTGTGACCAACATTATCAGACGTCTGAAGAGCATTGTGGGTTGGATTTTGATCTGGTTAAAACATCCTTTGCAAAGTTATCAAAGAATGAAAGCTTGGTATCAGAGGTAATGGTGTGCATTTACAAACATTTAAAAAACGCTAATTATATTTTAAACAATAAGATGCAGTTTTTGTATCTCAGGTAGTAAAGGTGGTTCAGCAGATGCTGCGATCTCTGAATCCAAATCCAACTGGCGTGGAATCGCTGAGAGTTTATCTTCTCCTCCCTGAACTCATCAGACGTCTCCAGAAACAACAAAGAACCAAACTCACTGAAGTTCTGGCCTCAAGAATCCTTCAGCTGGATCCTGATGCTCACAAGGTTTTGGGTAAAGCTGAAAGCCTTTCAGCCTTTGTGTTTTTGGCTTTGTTGTATTTGTCTAAGTATTTTTGTGTTATATTCTCAGAGAAGTACTGGTCCAGACTCCCGGATGATTGGCTGAAAGGCCAGGTGAAGTTATTTCGCAAAGAATCTGCTGAGCTAATTGGCCTGATTTCTTGTGGTGAAATGGGGCATGACTTGTCTAGACGCCTTAAGAGGTTTTTGAAGATCCTTCAGATGATCTATCAGGTGCCATTTTTAAACACTGGATCAATTATGTAATTTAACCTGGGCATTGTATAACAGTTGTTTATACTTTTTTTGTGAAGGTCTGCTGTAGTGCCAACAGAGACATCACAAACAGGGATTTCATCATTCATGAGATCAGTGATCTACTAGATACAGTAAGAACCAAAGCAATAGTGAATTCTGATGCACAAAGAGATTTTTGGAGGAAAACCAAAACACCACAGAATTCTCTTTTTCTACATCAATAGCTGCAAGCCACCTTGAAGGACCTGTTGTTGCAGTTAATTCGGTCTGCTTTTCTGTCAAATGATGATTACAAGGATATGGAGAAATTGAAAAATTACTACTTTGTGGGTATTGAAGGCTTCTGACATGATACATATAAATATTTCAAATAGATTTGCATGAATTTTTTTCATATATCAATGACTATAAGAAATCTTATATTACGTTCACGCATCTTTCTTTCAGGAAACTATTGACATATTGGTCAAGTTCCCTTTTGCAGCTGACACTGTATCTAAACAGAGAATGTTTTGTGTAAGTCAACTCAGTCATACATATGCCATACATATGCAGTATATGCTAAATAACTATTTTTTTTAAGCAAAAGTTCACCCAAAATGAAAATTCTGTCATCATTTCTTCTTTTATTTAAGATTTACTTTTGGCATTTTTGCCTTTATTACAGTAGGACAGTATTTAAATAGGAAGCAAAGTGGGAAGAAGAGAGAGAAGGGGGACAGGATCGGGAAAGGTCTGTGAGCCAGGATTTGAACTCGGGACGCCCAAAGCGTGCTGTCAACGAGGCTATTGCCACCGACTGTCATCATTTATTCACCCTCAAACTAGAACTAACTTTTTTTTTTACTATACAGTGGAAGTCAATGGGCACCAAACTGCTTGGTTACAAATATTCTTCAGAATATATAAGTCATACAGTGACTTTTGACTTTGAAATGATGATAGAATTTTCTTTTTTTTCTATCCCTTTTAAGCTAACATAATTTTACTCTTCTTAGTACTTGCAGTGCCAACTCTTCAGATTTAGGGCCATATTTTTAAATGGCAACGTGTTGCACGTCAACCGGGAATCAGTGTGGATGGACACACTTACATATCTCAGACAAAAAACCCACTTATTTCGTAATCCATTTCAGGTAAAAGAATTACAGAATTGAAATCAGAGTTGAAATGTCTGAATTGGCTTTTTACTTTAATGTAAATGTCTCCTGTAAAGGTGGAGTTTATCGGGGAGAATGGAATAGATCAGAGGGGTTTATCGGCAGAATTCTTCTCCCTTCTTTCCGAGTCTCTTCTGAATTGGGAGAAGAAGGTGCTGGAAGTCCATGAGAGTTCAATGGTTTGGTTCAATCCTGATGTAAGTTCACCAAACATTCCTCATTCATCCTTATGTGGCACACATATCACATACATGTGCTGTGATGCTTGTGTCTTTTCAGGGCATGCAAGCTAATAGTGATTTTTACTATCTTGGCGTTATCTGTGGAATGGCGCTCTACAACCAACATTACATAAACCTTCACTTCCCACTGGCCTTGTACAAGAAACTCCTCCAGCTGAGTCCCACTCTGAATGATCTGGAGGAACTGTCTCCTGTGGAGGCCAGGTAAACACATAAAGACTATGAGCCATTAGATTTTATACACTATAGGTTTCACAGAAGTGTTTCAGAGCAGGTCATTTTCATAATTGTATTTCAAAAATCTCACGTTAGAAGTCTGAAAAGCCTTCTTGAGGAGGACGAGGACGAGGTCGTGG
Organism: Tor tambroides; assembly: GCA_021397915.2. Taxonomy (NCBI): domain Eukaryota; kingdom Metazoa; phylum Chordata; class Actinopteri; order Cypriniformes; family Cyprinidae; genus Tor; species Tor tambroides. Next base: position 214,723 of record JAFVLL020007673.1, read on the forward strand.
ATATGCTCTTTTTGGATTTCACGGTAATACAGTATTTCATTTATATAAAAGTGTGCACAGCTGTTATTTAAAAACTTACATTTGTGCTGTTGTTTACCTCCTTCAGGTCAAAGGAAAAAAGCTCATTCCAAACGGAGATCAAATTCCAGTGACCAAAGTTAATAGGTAGAAACTATGTTTATCTATCTGGCCAAAGTTAATAGCTAGAAACAGATTCCTTTTCTAAATGTCCTCTTGATGCTATGATAGACTTCAATGAATAATTCATTACTTCTGAAATACAAGACAACAGAAAACTAAGAAATTAGCCTTTAGATGCTGTAGATGTTCTGTTTTTGCAGTGCTAGATTTTTTATTATTCACTGCAAAGTAAGAACACTTTGTTTTTTGCAGACAGAAGTATGTGGATTTGTATGTCGACTTCGTTTTCAACAAGTCAGTGAAGAAAGAGTTCAAACATTTTTCAAGAGGTTTCTCTAAGGGCTGTCCGCTCGATGTTTGGAGCATGTTCCACCCTGAGGAACTCCAGGAGCTTCTCCACGGCTCTCCTAAATACGAGTGGAAGGAACTTCAACAGGTAAACGTGTTCAAGAAACTTGTCAATTTGTAATGAGCACATTTTAAATATCTTATAGTACCTGAGTTTTTCTGCTTCATCTTCAGTGTGCTTCCTATGAAAAGTGTTCTGCCTCTGATGAGCTCATCAAGAACTTCTGGACTGTTTTCTTTGAGCTCTCTGAAGAGAACAAGAAGTTGTTTCTCAGTAAGTGTTGTCTTGAACATACGAACATCTTGATGCATCTACATCACATGCACATTTAGGGAATATCATTATTATTTTTCTCTAGGGTTCTTGTATGGAATGGACCGTGTACCTGTGGGAGGTTTCTCAAAGCGCTCTCTGAAGATTTCACTGTTAGACTGTCCTGATGCAGAAGACCGACTGCCAGAGGGCCAGACCTGTTTTGGCAGATTAATTCTTCCTAAATACAGCGATATCAACACACTTCGTGACAAGCTAATACATGCAATCAGCTTTTGTGAGGTTTTTGGACGACTGTGAACTTCCATCGAGGTTTCCAACCCCAAAATATAAACTACGCAGTCACAGATTTGATTACAAATGCAACACAGATCACTCTTGTTGGGAGCAAAACATTTAGCTTAATGTTGTCACATTATTTGTGTAGATTTATATAGTTATCATAAAAATGTAAATAATTGTAAAGAAACACAATATGAGAGCTATATTCTATTTTTAGCACTACTTTGTAATTTTTATTACATTATAAAATATATTTTGGTATGTCACCTCATAATCTTATTATATGTCCTGTTATTTGGTGTTTAAATAAAAAGACTTTCTCCTAAACACTTCTCATATCTATCTTTTAAATGGTATTTATCATAAAACATAAAAGGCAACAGAACTGTAAAAAGAGTATGCACAAGTCATTATTTTGATTTTGTATGAAGCAGAGAAATAAGACAAAATTCAAATTCAACCAATTTTTTCACAATTGACAGAGCTGAAGTCTTACAAGCTGGTGTTTTAGGCTCTACATGCAATACCATGTTTTATCCAGCAGACGTTAAAGTTGACCTGTTTTTTTGTGGTGCTCCTTCATAATGTGTTTAGTTGACAGGTTTGAGCCAATCAACAGCAGGTGTTTCTTGTCGCACTGTTACTACAAATGTCCTTCCAGCAATTTCCCCACATTAAGATGGATGACAGCCTCAGATAAAATAATGAAGCCCCGAAACTGTCACACTAAACAGCAGAGGATGTGGTTGAACTGTCTTCTGATACTTGAAACTGGGAACGTGTGCTGTCAATAAAGCCTCGGCTACTCACTATTATTTTCTGTACCATCTGAGAGGATGTGGCATAAAACGAGAGGTGGGTGACTATATGGCCACTTGCACACAGTAGCTAAATTAGGTTAATTCAAATTCACCGCGGTATGTACGGAACCGAATAGCTGATGTATTTAAACTCGCTTCAGAGATGGCTATGTACAGGGGGGCCGTTACGGGGGGATTCAGAGTATGCCAGGCATATGGGCCCAGGACGGTAGGGGGCCCCAAATCACGACTTTGTACATTCATTCATTTACTATTTATTTAAGCTTTAACGGACAAATAGCTTGAACCTTGTCATTTATTTTGTATGGCTGTTGTATTCACTATTTCTTTTAAAATGTGGCCAAATTACAATGTGAATGAATGAAATTCCTGAACCGACACTAAGCATGAGTGGAACAAAAAAAAAAAAAAAAGACGGCATGAAGCGCGCTGTCATACGGAAGTAAACATGGAGGCCACTGAATTTTATGCGTTTACTCATTCATTTATAAGCTGATGTGCCGCGAAAGCCAGCGAGTTCGCGATCAGGCGATAAGGAGGACAAAGATGGGGAGAAAGAGACCAAAGTTGTTTTTTTTTTTTTTTAATATTTACAGTACGACACCTTATGTTTAGCTTGTAGTGCTGTCACTGGAATACACCATAAAACAACACCACTGCCTTTCTCCTGCTACCTTCTACAACTTTCTGTCATGTTCAGCGAGTGACCAAAGAACCACCGATATGTAAAATCTTTGAAGCGACTCCCGACAGCGTGGAATACATACAAAAGTATGTCAAAATACCGGTCTTTGCGAGTATCCTGGAGAACAGTCGTCTTAAATGAACATAAGTAGTTGAGAAAGAAGTCGAATGTGTATCAGTATATTAGACCTATGAATTATTTTTAAAGTGACCGTGCCTATTTTACAAGTTCGTTAGGGGTTTCCCTCTTTTCCACGCTTTTCTTCGCTTTTAAAAAAATTGTAAATGCCCGTGCGCATTTTACTTTCACTTTCGAATTAGCGGTTTCAGCGTCAATTAACTGAATGGACAACAACAAAACAGTACAGCAACTAACTAACTTATTTTTAACATAGAATGATTAATTTATTACAAAACGAATAAAAATACACCATGGTATAGGCCTAATAGGCTATAAAATAACAAAACTTGCACAAAATTTAATTATAAAAAACTGAAAATCGGCTAACCAAATAAACAAGAAACGAATGTTCTTCCAATGAGCTTCCAAAATCACCTTTTAGATAAACTGCAAGTCAACAGGCCTTTAAAATCCGAAATATTTTTCAAGCAGGCGCTTTTGTATTTCGTTTCGAAACTAAATCTCCTAAAACTAAATGAAATCTGACTCCTGCCATGGACCTCTTATGCGACAGTTGTTCGGCACACTGCATTGAGCAGCCGCGTGCAGTTTTTAATTGCACTGTCTGTTCTCTAACTGAACTAAATGATTTTTATTACTATAAAAAAAAAAAAAAAAACGACAGTGGGGGGCGGTGTCGCAGTGGGCAAGTGACGGAACCG
>JAFVLL020007675.1:0-28186 GCA_021397915.2 Tor tambroides
CCACAGACCTGTTTGCTCTGTAGGCAAACTGCAGGGGGTCCAGTAAGGGTCCAGTGGAGGCCTTCAGATAAGCCAAAACCAGTCTTTCAAATGATGTCATTGCCACAGACGTTAGAGCCACAGGTCTGTAATCATTATGTCCAGTAATTTTGGGTTTCTTTGGGACGGGGATGATGGTGGAGCATGAAGGGGGACTTCGCACAGCTCCAGTGATCTGTTGAAGATCTGTGTGAAGATGGGGGCCAGCTGGTCAGCACAGGTTTTTAGGCAGGCTGGTGACACACCGTCTGGGCCTGGTGCTTTCCTTTTGTTCTTTCTGAAGACCTGGCACATGTCATCTTCACTGATCTGAATTGCAGGTGTGGGGGAGAGAGGGGTTACTGGAGGTGTGAATGTTTGTGTGGAGAGGTGTTCAGGGCGGGTGTGGGTTGTTTTTCAAACCTGCAGTAGAACTCATTCAGGTCATCTGCCAGTTGTTGATTCTCCAAAGTGCTGGGGGATGGTGTCTTGTAACTGATGATATCTTTCATACCTTTCCACACTGAAACAGAATCGCTGGAAGAGAATTTGTTCCTTAGCTTGCCAGAATAATTCCTCTTTGCCACTCTGATCTCCTTTTCCAGTGTGTATTTGGCCTGTTTATACAAGATTTTATCCCCCTTTCTGTTCCTATAGCTGGACATACTGTTTTTCCATGCAATTCTAAAAACATCCAAGTTAGTTTTTCTCCATTTGCGCTCAAGATTATGAGTTTTTCTTGTGAGAATGGCGCAGTTCGTTTTTCTCTAACCTTTTTCAATTTGATGGGTGCAACAGCTTCTAATGTATTAGAGAAGATAGTGCCCATTTTGCTAGTCATTTCATCCAATTCATGTGTATTTATGGGTACACAGAGCAGTTGAGATAAATCAGGTAGGTTATTTGTGAATCTGTCTTTTGTAGCTGGAACAATATTTCTACCCGGACGATAACGCGGAGCCATATAGTTAATATCAGTAATATGCAGCATGTACGATACAAGGAAATGATCAGTAATATCATCACTTTGAGGTGCGATATCTATATCAGTAAGATCAATTCCGTGCAATATAATTAAATCTAGCATATGATTAAATCAATGAGTGGGCCCGGTGACGTTTTTCTTGACTCCAAAAGAGTTTATTAGGTCAGTAAACACAAGTCCTAACGAATCATTTGTATTATCAACAGGAATGTTAAAATCTCAGACAATTAGCGCTTCATCAACATTAACCAATAGGTCTGAGAGGAAATCTGCAAATTCTTTTAGTAATCCATAAAGATGCATTTCTCTCTAAAGGCATGTCCAATGAGGAGATGGCGAGTCATTTTTTTCATCACCATAATTGATGGATGTTTAAAATATAAAAATAAGGAAAAGCCTATAATAGGCCCGATTATAATTTGCATTTTGTTTTATAATGCTATATAATTTAAAAAATAAATCACAAATTATAATGGCATAGGCTAATATGTAAAACTTTCTCCTATAATTGTATAGCTGCTTATATTTTCAGATTTTTATGTTACTCTAATTTAAAAGATTTGCTGCAACACAATTTTGTCTGATATGTGAATTATTTAGCCTATTATTTTTTTTTTTATAATCCATGCAGCAAATAGGTTTTTTTTTTCTGTTTCTATTTAGCGTTATATGCAGAAATTGACTTTGGCATGCAAAAGACTGATAAATTCATAACATGGCTGGTTCAGTCGACAGAGATACGGGACATAGCTACTAACTGCTGAATTGTTTGCAAGGCAAATCTCAGGTCAGTCTGAGCTCTCATGGTACGCACGGTGGGTACAGCCGTACACCTGCAGGTGCCACTGCTCTGCACAATCTGACTTTGCTGCAGCATGGATCAACCAATGACTTGTACATACACTATATAGACAAAAGTATTGGGACATCCCCTTCTTTAGAACAGAAAAATGTACTTCCAAATCTGTGGCAACAACGATGGGAACACAGGGCCGTGCAGAGACCTTTGAAGAGGCAGGTGCTCAAAGTATAAAAGGGGCACTTGGAACACGGCTTTTAATAGGGCTGTGCTCCTTGCTGATATGTGCATCGAAATGGATGCTTCTGTATTGATACAGCAGCAAATGCCATGACTCAGGTTTGAAAAAGAAACACAGAACAGAAAAGACCATTTTAAGTTTAAATGTTAAGAGGTTGCACCTCATAATTACTCTGGAATGATATTATTATTATTATTGTTGTTGTTGAGTTTACAGGGTATGGTGGTTTTGCTGTTGTAAACACTACTGTTGTTGTTGTAGAAAAAAATATTCCTGTCTTATTTAAAATAGAATTCTATTCTAATCCTGTTTTGAATTTATTTATTTTTTTTTGAATGATAATGATTATAAAAACAGGATTGATAAGTATAATTCGGAGGATGAGAAAATCAGTATAAGCCTGTTTTACCAGTGTTGTGATAATTATTTTTAAGGCACTCTACGTTTTTTAAATAAATACTGTATCAATAATAGTTCAAAGTATGAATAGTTTTTAGTCAGATAACATAAAAAAGACAAGACAGCTCAACACATTTTAAACTTTTCCCAATTAAACAGCAAGAACGAATGAGAACAAGCACCTTTGTTTTTATTGCTGTGTGTAGAACTACGTTAGCTGCATTTTTAATATTTAATATTAATTTTAATAAAATGTACATTTGTCCCCCGCACTTTATTCGAGCTTGAGCAGGTGTTTTCACATAGCGGTTTCTAGATTTAAATCTAGATTTAAATTAAAAGAGACATGACCTGAGATTTTATTCGTATCCAAAATGAGGAGATATGAATATCAGGAGAGCTGAACACTCTCCTGTAGTGCATGTTTCATTCATACTCAAATTCAGAGGGTGCTCTCCTGCAGAAACTTATGACATGCAGGAAATCCCTAATATGGACAAACTCACACGGCTATCGCTGTAGCTGAGCTGAATAAAAGCAGAAACATTTTTACTGATGAAACGTGAAGACAATAAACACACGATTGCGAAAATATATGGTTTATGTGTGTTTTTCAAGTTATCTTCAGGTAATAAATAAACTATATGAAAAATGCAGTACTGATTGACATATCATTTAGTATAGAAACTATAAAATATATTTCCTGAATTATTCTGTGATAAAAATGGGAAAAGGGTGTTCATAGTAGCTTTTATAAACCAATCATAAAAATGTCATAAGGAAAACATTGAACAAAAATATTGTAGCCCCTTGCTGCAGCTAACCTTGCTTCCACAGGCTACACACAGCAATATAAACAACAGCTGTGCATGATCTCTTCACGCCGTTCTCGTAAAATAATAATAATTCAATAATATAAGTTTACAAGCACACCGCTCCGCTGAGAACTCCACTTACCGGCAGCCGCGGACGTTATTGAAGGCATCCTAAAGGTGTCTGAACGTGAGGGATCTCCAAGATGAGATCGTCAGGTGAAAGGTCATCATGTGGATAATTTAATTTACGGCGAATCTATTATTAATTTTACTAATAGCTAGATTGAGCAGGCCTTCACACAAGCGCATTTAATTACAAAAAAAAAAAAAGCCTTGACAAAAGGGCACTTTTGGCATCAAGGGGAAAAGGGGCAGGTGCTCAAGCACCCACCGCACCCCCCTCTGCACGTGCCTGTGGGAACATAATTCATGTATTTAAAAATTGTATTTCCATCTCTGTTGCAACAGTTTTGGAAGTGTCTAAAATGACTGTACCCATATGTACAAGTCATTGGTGTTTGGTGATGAGTTTTTGGCTCAAGGTCTGCATTTACAGTCACACAGAGCCAGTGTTAACTGGGATTAGGACTGGTTTTATGCAGACCAGTCAAGTTCTTCCACAATTATTCAAATCAATCATTTTCTTTTTGAACCTTGCCTTATACACACAGGCATTGTCATGTTAGAATAGAAAAGGGTCCTGTCCAAACTGTTGCTATAATATTAGAAGCACACAATTTCCTAGAATATCATTATATGCTTTAACATTAAGATTTGTACTCATAGAAATTACTGAAGTAGTCAAACCTGTTCATTAGAAGGGGGCGACCCAATACTTTTGGCAATATACTGTACTATTTAAACTGAACTGAGCTGGACAATGACATCACTGAATTCAGTGATGAACTGCCTTTAGCTGAAAGTTGAGTGTTTACTAATGTCCTTTTGCATTATTGACACACTATTTTCCTATTTAATACTGTGAAGTGGCTTTGACGATCTGTATTGTTTAAAGCGCTATATAAATAAAGGTGACTTGACTTGACTAATTGACGAGACACACCTGAACCAAATGAAGACAATCAAACAAGGGAGAAACTGGGTCATGGGGAGCACATGGGGAGCAAAACACAAGAAAACAGGAACACAAGTCTGACACACATTCATTTTTGTTTTTAACTTTATATGGATATTCATATTTTTACTCGTATTATTAAACTGCGTTATATCACTGATTCCAGAGATAAAGGGTGTTAGTTCTTATTATTTAATAATACATTAATATACATTAATAATATACATTAATACATAGTTTTCTATCAGACCCAAATACATTAAACTTGCTCTCATCACTAAAGTGAATGTTGGACCAGTTCTCATCTGTCTACACAACATACTCCTCAGCAAAGGTGAGTCTAGCCTTTTGATTCTTTCTGCTGATGATAGGCTTCATCACTGCAGAGTACGCTTTCAGTCTAACCTCTCTTAAAGGGGTCATATGATGCGATTTCAAGTTTTCCTTTCTCTTTGGAGTGTTACAAGCTGATTGTGCATAGATAAGATTCCTGAAGTTGCAAAGACTAACGTCTCAAAACCAAAGAGATATTCTTTATCAAAGTTAAGACTCTGCCACGCCCCCCAAAAACAGCTCGTTCAAACACGCCTCCACATCTTGACGTCAAGATGTGAAAATATTTGCATAATGCAGCCCAAATGTTTATGCAAAGAAAGAAGGCGTGGTTTCAGTAACCGCAGTAGTGTTGATGAAGCCATGACAGAGACGCTGTGTGTTTCTAGGTGAAAGCAAAAGCACTTTATTTGGCCTTCTGAAAATAGATGCATTTAGGAATCATTAAGATTACTTACAACAGAACAGCAACGCATTTTATGGACGACCGTTTCGTGAACCTAGGAGAGGAGGTAATTCCGACTTTGCTATGACAATCTGGCGCTTCTGAATCAGCGACTGTATGTTTTGTTATTAGTTTAAGTATTTGCTATTGACTGTTTAAATGCGGAATTTAGCGCGTCGTGTGTGTGTGTGTGTGTGTGAGAGAGAGAGAGAGTCACAGCCCAGCGTCGTTTGTGCTTGTGTGTGCGTGTGTGTGTGTGTGAGTGTGTTCTCGGGTGTGTGAGAGAGAAGGAGAAACAGTCACTCAATCGCAGCTTGTGTGCAAACACATATGAGCTACATCACTGTATCTGTAACGTGACTCTGTTCCCCTCTCGGACTTGAACTGATGGTAAAACTAAGGACATTATTTACTGTCTTTCTTTACTATAATTTTGAAAGCTGAAGCTTGAGATTATGGAAAGGGGTGTTACATTTCCGACGCAGCTTGTGGTGTTCAGCCAATCACAATGCACTGTGTCAGCTGGCCAGTCAGAGCAGACTGCACTTGTCGGAAGGAGGGACTTTTTAGAAAACAAAGCGTTTGAGAGAGGCGGGGCATAGAGGACCTACAATAATGTACAGTATTTGAAAAATATTGTGTTTTTTGAACAATAAAACGTCACCATATTCTGTTACACCAAATACACAAAATAATGATCTTTAAAAAAGCATCATATGACCCCTTTAAATGTCCCGAGACAGATCTTTAACTTGTTCAGCACAAGCAATTCCAGCTGTGGTGTTGAACCCATTTCCCATTGAGAGTCTCCGCATTATCCTGTCTTCTCGTGCATTTCTCTTATGTGGACGACCAGACTTTTTGGGGGACTTGAATTAATTAGTGTCATTGTAAAGCTGTAATATTCTATAAATAATAATAATAATAAATTTTATTTGTAACGCACTTTATATTCACACAGAATCCCAAAGTGCTACAGATTAAAACAAGAAGAAATGTTTAAATAAAAAAAATCGTTCAAAGGCTTTGCTAAAAAGGTAAGTTTTGAGGCCATGTTTAAAAACATCGACTGGTCGTGGAGTCCGTAAATAATAAGGGAGAGCATTCCACAAACTCGGAGCAGCTGAGCAGAAAGCCCGATCTCCCATGGTGCGAAGCTTAGTCCTGGGGTTTTTTAATAGATATGTTGAAGCAGAACGGAGTGTATGATTGGAAGATTGTGGAGTAAGGAGTTCCTTAAGATATGATGGGGCATCGCCATGGATGCACTAATGGGTAAGGAGAGAGACCTTGAAAACAATCCCGAATGAAACAGGAAGCCAGTGTAGTGATTTGAGAATGGGTGTGATATGATCGTACTTGCGCACCCTCATCAGGATCGTAGCAGCACTATTCTGGATGTACTGCAATTTCTGTAGGCTTTTGCCAGGGATCCTGACAAGGAGCGCATTACAGTAGTCCAGCCTGGAGGAGACAAAGGCATGGACAAGCTTTTCTGCATCTGCTAGAGTGAGCATAGGACAAAGTCTAGCAATATTCCTAAGATGTAAAAAGGAAGACTTACACAGTTGTTTAACATGATTCTCAAAGGTGAGATGAGAGTTCATTTTAACACCCAAATTAATAACTGATGTTGAGAGTGGAATATTTTGGCCAGAAAAGGTAATACTGGAAATTACAGATGTCTGGATCTGGTGTGGGGTGCCTACTAAAATGGCTTCAGTCTTTGAGCTATTCAACTGCAGGAAATTTTGACTCATCCAGGCTTCTACCTCCTCCAGACAGGTAGTCAGGGTGGAAGATGACAGGGGAGCAGAAGTGGATGAGTTGGTCTTAAGGTAGAGTTGAGTGTCGTCATCATAACAATGAAATGATATTCCATGCCAACTGATGACATGACCGAGAGGGAGCATATATAATATAAACAAAATAGGGCCAAGCACTGAGCCTTGAGGGACACCACAGGTGACATTGTGTGTCTCGGATTTAGCCTCTCCCAAGGCAACATATTCCATTCTCCCAGTAAGGTAAGATGAAAACCAGCTATAGACAGAGTCAGAGAGACTGATGGTGTGACGTAAACGGTACAGAAGAATGTTGTGGTCCACAGTGTCGAATGCTGCAGTCAAATCCAAAAGGATGAGAAGAGATGGAGAACCAGCGTCTGCTGCCATCAGCAGATCGTTTGTGACCCTCACCAGAGCTGTTTCGGTGCTGTGGCCAGAGCGGAAACCAGACTGGAATTTCTCAAACAAATTGTTTTGTTTTAAGTGGGTCTGAAGTTGTGCAGCAACTATTTTTTCCAACACTTTAGAAAGGAATGGAAGGTTAGAGATGGGCCTGTAGTTGGCAAGGACTTCTGGATCTAAAGTTGGTTTTTTGAGGTGTGGTCTGATGACAGCAGTTTTTAGTTCAGGTGGTACATAACCAGTCTGGAGGGAGTGATTTATAATCTTAGTAATCAGAGGACTTATGGCACAAAGGTTAGATTTCACCAAGGCTGTAGGAAAAGGGTCCAGGCCACAGGTTGATGGTTTCATCTTTCTGATTTTGTCCTCAACCTCTCGCTGTGAGATGTCAGAAAAACAGCAGAGAGGCTGGGGAGTCTCAGGCTGTAAATCGGCAGTCAAAACAGGCAGATCCGAGGAACTAGACAGAGAAGAGCGAATGGTATCTACTTTTTTTCTAAAAAAAATTATAAAGCTGTCGCATCTCTCCTTTGTAGCTTCTAAGTGAGGGTGAGCTTGCGGTTTAAGTATGTGATTTATAGTAGAGAATAGCTGCTTTGAGTTTCCAGGGCTATTGTTAATGATTCCAGAATAGAATCGTGATCTAGCATCTCTCAAGGATTTTGCATAAGCCTTCTGATGCTCTCTGTAGGCCTGCCTGTGAACAGTGAGTCCTGTGACCTTAAGACGCCGCTCAAGGACACGTCCGGCTTCCTTCATCTTTCGCAGCTCACAGGTAAACCACGGGGCTGAACGGGAGAAGGTGACAGTTCTAGTTCTGACCAGAGCATGGAGATCTAAGGGCGCTTTCACACTAGCACTTTTGGTGCGCACCCGGGTGCGATTGACGTCAGAGTTCGGTTCGTTTGGATGATGTGAACGCTGTCTTCCGACTGACAAATCCCAACCACACCCGAGTCCGTTAAAAAGGGTGGTCTGGGGGTTCGGTTCATGTGAACTCCGGTACGGTTCGCTGCTGATGTGAACGCAATCGTACCAATTCACGGAAGTGAAGCGCTATTAACGACGTATTATTTGATAAAAATGTGTGTTTGTGTGTGTTTCATTCACTTTCCTGATGAGCGTGACTGACGCGCTGCAAGCAGAGCTGTATATCTAATTTCTGTTCGCCTTCAGCGTTCCTTAAAGCATTTGCAGTGCATTCGTAACAGACGTATAAGTGCCGTTATGCATTGAAGCTTTGTAAACAAAACGAACGGTTCAAAAACGTAAATATATAAATAATGCAGAGCAATCTTATGCATTTTGCCGCATTCTCCCCCCGCGCTGTCACATTAAGCAACGGGGTAAAACAGCTGCTGGGCTTGATGATGCAACGGAATCAAAAGCTCTAGACCCAAATAAAATAATATGAACGCAGTCCAGCGGGGGCAGGGGGAGGGGGGAGCAATCGAACTCGGGTTCGGACCAGGCAATCGAACCAAGTGTGAAAGCACCCTAAGAGACTGCTCAAAGATCTATTGTAAAAGTCAACTAACTCAGTAACTGAAGAGAAATCAGCAGAGGAGAGATGCTGAAGATCTATAGCTAAGGAGTCTAGATTTATATTCTTAAAATTCCTGAAACACATTTGACGCTTCTCTTTGATTAGGGAACAAGGGAGTGGCAACTCCATTGAAATGACCTTATGGTCAGACACACCCAAGTCATACACCAGAAGGTTACTAATGGGGGCAAAGTTTGAGATAACTAAATCCAATGTGTGTCCCCTAGAATGTGTGGGGACATCAACATGTTGTTGGAGATCAAGACAGTCCAATAATTGCAAAAACTCAACCGCAAAGTTGCAGGAGGGAGTATCTATATGAATATTAAAATCTCCAAGTATTAAAATATTACCAGTGGTAGAGCAAAGTGTTGTAAGAAGGTCATGAATCTCAGAAATGAACACTGAGTTTACTTTAGGGGGGCGGTAAATGAGAAGTATTGTCATAGGAAAAGGAGGTTTACATTTAAATGCAAAACATTCAAACGAGGACAGTGTTGGCAAAGGGAGGGCATATAGCTCTACTTGCTGTCGATATATTACAGCTAGGCCACCACCACGACCAGTAGTGCGGGCTTTCTCCAGATAGCTGTAACCGGGGGGGCAGACTTCATTTAATGTAGAGTAGACCTCAGGTTGACGCCATGTTTCTGTTAAGCACATAAAGTCCAAACCCTTTTCCATGATATGGTCTTGTATAAAGGATGACTTATTTGTGAGGGATTGTGCATTAAACAGTTCTATTTTGAGCATTGGTGAAGTAATGAATCTCTGTAGAGGCCGTAATACACTGAAATCCACTCCACGTTTTATGTCCTGCTCAATGTAACGCAATCTCACATTATTTCCCGTGCGGTCCAGCTTAGCATTTTGAAGTCTCGCGGTGATTCCCATCTTACTAACACCGAGAGCGATGTTGCTCTGATGACGTGACAAACATGCAACATCGGTCCAGATGGATGGAATCTATTACAGATACCTAACAGTTTTAACTTGGGTTGGAGCTAAACTGTGCAGGGCTGCGGCCCTCCAGGAATTGAGTTTGACACACCTGCTTTACAGCATTAGTTGAGAGATTTTATTTCTTGAGAAAAATGAACATGTACTTTACATTATATATATCACAATCAAATCACAAGCTTATGAATAGAAATCAAATTGTGAAGTTTGTCAATTTCCAGCCCTAATAAAAACACAGTACCAGTGATTGTAGCAGTAAGTCTTTTGCTGAATTCTGAGGAGGACAGAAAACCTGAAAGAGATTGATCTGTTTACTTGGCTGATTTAAAAGTAATTTTCAAAAGCTGAAATTACTTTCTTGTTTTATTAGTTAGAATAAACTCAATATTTTAACCAATTGCAAAAAGTTGAATAATTAATCAAAGCCTACTGATTAATCAGTGAATAATCTGTGATTCCGGTGAGTTTGTTATAACCAATCAATCATGTTAATAATGGTTAGATTAATCAATTATCAAAATAATCACTTGTTACAGCCCTACAATTGGGTTTGCTATGTAGCTCCAGGGCACAAAATGTTGTTAATCCAGCCTTGTCTGCAGGCGGGGCGCAGGATAGTTCTAGTCTTTTAGTGTTTTTCTTTCAATTTTGATTTGAAGGTGTAGGTGTTGAAATGGAATCAGGTTCAGGTAAGAATCAAATTAGATTCAAATATTTACAGCAAAGTTTTTTCAGTGATTTATGAAGTATTTATGAAATATTAGCCAACAGTAGACAGTTGTTTTCTTCATTTAGTTTATGAAATTATATTTCACTAAGCTCTTTCATTTATGTTTAAAAGATACATTGAACACCATGAAGAAACTAATAACCTACATAAAAGATTACATTTCAACACATTTTTGTACATATTGTATATCATTTTTCAGTACACATTACATTTGTTATCTGGGCCTGTCGCTTTATTCTTATATTTTCTCAAAATAACCATTTCACTTTGACAAAATATGGGAGATTTTCTGCTCCCAAGTTTTTGTGCTAGTGCTATGGACATTTATTGGTGTTTTTGTGTGTTTGTGTTATTGCAAACATTGTGAAGTCACAACTTTTCAGTGCACAAATGTTGTTGTAATCAATTTATAATGGTTAAACCATCTGTTCTCTCTCTCTCTCTCTCTCTCTCTCTCTCTCTCTTTGTGGTTATTTTCTTTTCTAAAGCAGCAGCAGATGGAAGTAGTCCGGAATCTGATCGTCCTAACAGTAAGTAAATTAAATTACTGGTAGTGATATTAAGATGTCAGCTTGAAACATTTTTGTGTTCCCTTTCATGAAACAATATGGGTAAATCTCTGAAATGACACAAAAAGTTTGTGAATAATACTATCATTGTAAAATATTCAGTGTTGTAACAGTTAAAGTGTGGGGGTTATTTGCAACAGACTTCCGTATTCTGTAAAACAGGTCTCGTCGCTTCCAGTTCAAGTATGTGTGTTAAGTATGTTTCTTGATCTGGTTTGGTTTAGTTGGGATCGTCACGGGGCATTGGTAAGAATGCACAGAAGTCCATGAGTCCAATCACTATTTTAATAAAGCTTCAAGCCAGCTGACATACACAATGCATTTATGATTGTGTATGGGTTTACAAACGTGTCTGGTCTTCTATAATAAAAGCAGAAATACAATAATCAATTCACAGCCATAAATGACAAACAAACACCCTTATCAAATGTACAAACGCGTGAGGAGACGTGACTACATGTGACTACGTATATATAATCGACTAGTGATGTACGCGATCATCGTCTTATAACCGCTTCTAAATTATACATAATCTTATCAGTCCACACAAATATAGCTCACTGACATTTGTACAATGTATACATTAAAGTAAAATGCTAAATATTATTCGTCATCACAATTATACAGCACGCATTGGAGTGCATGTGCAGAGACAGCAAACATTTATAGCGCTAGCATCAGATTCACGGAGATATGGATGCAATATATATATCAGAACGGTTAAATATAGCAATATAAACAAGCTTAAAGAACATGTATAAATATATATAGGAAAATAAACTTACTTTCAAAGTTATGCACACTCATCTATGGCTTGAATACACGCAAGCCCTTCATCACGTTAAAGCGTAACACGAAAAGTTGTGTCAAACTCTGGGGGCGGGACTAAACTACGCAGTCAATAATTCAGTCCACCAATAAGAATAAGAACAATTGAAACCAGTGAATTATAATAAGCCTTTTCAACAATGTGCTTCATTAAATATGGAGCTGTTTTACTCAAGATGCCATTAAAGAAGATACCAGAGATGATCATGACCGATGCCAATCACATATGCAGATGGATAGGGAATTGTTTTTATTTATTTTTTTATTTTCACTAACATTCGGATATAAAAGTTTAATAAAACACCAACAATAACAACAACTAGCTATGTTTATTTTATTTAATGTCTTATTTGTTAGGGACAGATACAATAAACAGATGAAATTGAAATAACCGTCATCCCATGCATGTACCTGTTACGGGGCTGATGAGACGTGAGATGTGCGGATCCATATGCAAAGCTTTATTATAAAACATGGTCATACAGGCAGGGTCGGTACACAGCAAACAGGTATGGCAGAGACAAGACAGAGCAATCCGTGGAGCAAGCGTGGGTCGACGATCGGCGAACAATATCCAAAGGGGCAAGGCAGAGAGATAATCCAGGTACGAGAGTAATAATCCAAACAAGGGGCAAACACAGTCCGAACGGCAAGACGAAGGGTAATTCCAGGAAACACAGGCAATGATCAAAACACAAGGCAAGACTATGACTATGACTTAGACTAGGGCTCCGTAGAGTAGCTATCGCTTGGAGAGTGATAAACGCTATACAAATACTGGAGCTAAAACAGAAACACGGAATGGCACGGTAAAGCAGCTAGCGCTAGGAGAGAGCTAAACGCAGATCAATACTCGGCGATAATACTGAGGAAGTCCATGGCTTAAGTAACGTGTGTGATAGTGAGATCAGCTGTGTAATCAGTGACAACAGCTGTGTGTATCGTCAGTGCAATGAATGATGGGGATTGTAGTGAGTGCAAGAGTCCATGTGGTGAGTGGGTGACATCTGGTGGTGATTGTCCTGAAGTGCAAGGACCAGATTCGTGACATAGCCCCCCCCCCCCAAAGAGCGGCTTCCAGACGCTCCTATATAATCCAGGAGGGCGGTGGAGCGGAGGCGGGCCAGGTCCATGAGGAAGTGGGAAGACCGGGAACTGAGGCAGAGCCGCCAGAGCAGGACACCCAGGCGGAACCGGAGATCAGGACCGTGGCCGTGACAGGACAGGCAGTGAGTTCAGGAACGGCCTCCATGGCCGTGACAGGGCAGACAGTGAGTTCAGGAGCGAGCGCCACCACTTCGGGAGGTTCTGCAGCGGAAGCCGCCACCTCTGGTGGTTCTGCAGTGGACGCCGCCTCCTCTGGAGGTTCTGCAGCGGAAGCCGCCACCTCTGGAGGCACTGGAGCAGACTCGTGGACAGGAGAGACCTCAGGAGCCCAGAGTGCAGCCCACACACTCAAAATGGCGACCGCCATAACAGGAAGCACTGAGGTCAGGGGAACAGTCTCTGTAACAGGGCAGGAACAATGTTCATCAACGGTACCTTTGGCCGTGACATGACGGGCTGAAAGTGCGCTGCTGGGCGCCACCACCATACAAGGGGCTGAATCGAGCACCGCCGCTTCGGGAGGTTCTGCAGCATGTGCCGCCACCTCTGGAGAAGCTGCAGCGGGTGCCATCACCTGGGAGAGTTCTGAGGTGGTGTATGCAGCCCAAACGCAACATAAAGCGTTCCTCGTCCTGAGAAGTGCTTCGAACAGGGGAGTTAGTGCAAAAACAGGAGGGTTAAAGTGAGTAGGTTTGGGGATACCAGCTGCGCGCACAGACACCAGTGGTGCATCCCTCACACTGGAAACCAAACTTGAAAATCGAAGCACTGACCTTGAATATCTGAGTGTGATAGACTCTGGCAGTTCAGCGGAGACATGAGGAGACTCTGGCTGGAGAGCTGAGGCGCGAAGAGACTCTGGCTGGGGAGCTGAGACGCGAAGAGACTCTGGCTGGGGAGCTGAGACGTGGCGATCAACTGTAGCTTGGCTTGACTCACGAAGACCAACTATGGCTTGACTTGACTTTTTAACATTGGCTGTGACTTGACTTGGTTCTTTAACATCAGCTGCAACTTGACTTGGCTCTTTAACATCAGTTTTGACTTGACTTGGTTTTTTAACATAGGCTGTGGCTTGACTTGGCTCTTTAACATAGGCTGTGGCTTGACTTGGCTCATGACCGGCAGCACTGACGCTACAGGGTGGTGTTGTGGCCGCCATTTTGTGAACGGGCTCTGCTGTTGCCTCCATTTTGTGAGTGCGCTCTAGCGCGGCTGCGATCACACAATTGGGTGTGGTGTCGCGTTCCTCCGCGACACCCACGGTGAACGAAGAGCCAGAACACAGCAAAGCATAGTCCATAAAGTGAGCGAGTGATGAACGGGGACCCTCTCGAAAGAGCTTAGTTCTCAGCGGTTGATTAAGACCGTCCCCAAACAGATCGATCAGAAAACAGTCCGGCAAATCAGAGTCATTAGCTAAACTCAGGAACTCCTCGATACACTCCTCCAGCGATCGGGTACCCTGCTTGAACCGCAACAAAAGAAATGCTATGTCCATACCATTCTCCTGATCCTTTGAAAAGCCGCTGGATCCTCTTGTGGCCGAGTATTCTGTTACGGGGCTGACGAGACGTGAGACGTGCGGATCCATATGCAAAGCTTTATTATAAAACATGGTCATACAGGCAGGGTCAGTACACAGCAAACAGGTATGGCAGAGACAAGACAGAGCAATCCGTGGAGCAAGCGTGGGTCAACGATCGGCAAACAATATCCAAAGGGGCAAGGCAGAGAGATAATCCAGATCAAGGAAGTAATAATCCAAAGCAAGGGGCAAACACAGTCCGAACGGCAAGACGAAGAGGTAATTCCAGAAACACAGGCAATGATCAAAACACAAAGGCAAGACTATATGACTGGAACTAGGGCTCTTGTAGGTAGCATCGCTTGGAGAACAATAAACGCTATACAAATACTGGAGCTAAAACAGAAACACGGAATGGCACGGTAAAGCAAGAAGGCTAGGAGAGGGCTAAATGTAGATCAATACTCGGCGATAATACTGAGGAAGTCCATGGCAATTAAATGCTGTGATAGTGAGATCAGCTGTGTAATCAGTGACAACAGCTGTGTGTATCGTCAGTGCAATGAATGATGGGGATTGTAGTGAGTGCAAGAGTCCATGTGGTGAGTGGGTGACATCTGGTGGTGATTGTCCCGAAGTGCAAGGACCAGATTCGTGACAGTACCATAGTGCTTATAGCCAAAGCTAATTCGCAACACTTGTCCCTAGGAGGGCTTTTAGAAATTACAATTACAAGAAAAAACAAACAAAAAAAGATAAATAAAAAAAAAAATAAATCAAAAAATAACTAGTACACAAATTTATAATATGAGTATACACTAAACATGACTACAAGTTTGTTGATGTATCAACCGAGATTTCGTGGCTTTTTTAAAATGATTATAATTTGCAATAGATTTTAAATAGTCAGGCAATGAATTAATTTTTTTTTACACATTTCACTGAGAGAGCAGACGGTTATTTCAAATTATGTTTTACAGTGTCCACTAGAAGCCGATCTAGTGGTTCCCTGCAATAAACAATTTAAAAAAGTAAACAAAAAATTTACATAAGGGCATAGAGGCAGGTCCATTTACACATTTAAGCACAAGCTTTACATAATGAAAAAAGACAAAGTGAGCAAAGCTTAAAATCTTGTATTTACTGAGGATCTGACAATGATGGTATCTTATTTGCTTTCTATCTAAAACTAAAGTTCTATTGTAAAGATATTCAACCTGATTAATTATGCATTGATTTGTCTGAGACCAAATAGATAATCCATATACTATATGTGATAATATCATCGAATTTAAAAACAAAAAAGCATGGTCATATGTTAAAAAAATTCTTATTATTCTTAAGCTGGTAAGATTTGCCTTGATTGTTTTACGCAACTTTTTAACATGACTTTTAATTTAATTTAATTTAATTTAATTTAATTTAATTTTTTTAAATTGGTATTTTAACAAGACCATACATAATGTATTCAGTGAAAAATAAGAAATTACAGATCGTCTCAATATAAACCCACTCAGAACCCTCCCACCCAAAAGACATTAGAATATAAAGCCAAGAAAAAAACAAACTAAAAATAAATTGAAAATATATAATACATTTTAAAAAATAACTAAATAATATATTAAACAGATACAGATAAACAAATACATAAAAATAAATGAACATTTCTCTCTCAAGAATCAATCTTCCCTCTTTCCAATAGAAGTTAATTAATGTGTATTAGTGCTGGTATCAGGAGAACAGAGTAAGCCTTTGATGTGATCTAAAAAAGGTTTCCAAGTCTTATGAAAAGATTTGAGAGATCCTGAAAGCGAGAATCTTAACTTCTCAAGTTTTATACCGCAAAAGATTTCTCGGATCCACATATCATGCGTTGGGGGGATGACATGTTTCCATTTAAGGAGAATAGCTTGTCTAGCTAAAACAGTAGTAAAGGCGATGACCTGGCGGGATGAGACAGTCAAATCGGGTCTCGAGGAAATGCCAAAAAGAACTGTCAAGGGGTTAGGGTCTAAGTCTATGTTAAGAGCATTATTAAGTGTATCAAATACATTGGACCAAAAGTCTGTCAGCCGAGGGCAACTCCAGAACATATGGAGATGGTTGGCAGGAGATTGCTTGCAGCGATGACAAGCATCACTCCTATCTGGAAAATTTTTTGCTAGTCTGGGTATTAAATAAATGAGCTCTGTGAGAACTTTTACAGTGCAATAGGCCATGTCTGGCACATATAGAAGAGGAGTGAACCAGATTTAAAATGTCTCCCCATTGATCATCGGTAATAGAGATACCTAGGTCATGCTCCCAAGATTCTCTAAGAGAAACAGTGGGGTCTTCATTAAGTGCACTTATCAAATTGTAAATAACTGAAATTAGATGCTACTGGCCTGCACTTAAAAGTGAGAAAATGATCAAGAGGGCATTCAGGAGGACGGAAAGTGGGGAAACAATTTCTTAAAGTGCCTAACCTGAAAGAAACGAAACAAATGGCTACTGGGCAGACTGTATTTAGTGGATAAAGATGAAAAAGATGCGAACACCCCATCTTCATACAAGTCGTTGAGCTCAACCAGTCCGTTGATTGGCCAAATGCGAAAAGCCGGATCAGAGCAAGATGGGGAGAAAAAATGATTATTTAAGATGGGTGTGGATAGAAGCTCTATGTAAACCAAAGTGTTTCCTGAATTGGACCCAAATTTTGATAGTGCTAGTGACAACTAAATTAGATGAAATCCTGCTGATAGCTAAAGGAAGTTGGAAACAGATAGCAGAATACAAAGTGCCTTTTGTTGATGTAATCTCTGAATGAGCAAGGGCAATCATCAGCCTGGGCAGAACTGTTCCAATAGAGAATCTTATTAATATTACAAGCCCAGTAATATTGTTGGAAGTTGGGAAGTGCAAGTCCTCCCTTAGACTTAGGGAGCTGGAGAACTGATTTCTTAAGGCGTGCAGGCTTGTTTGCCCAAATGAATGAACGCAAAATACCATCCAAATTAGTAAAAAAAAATAAAAAAAAAGACTTCTTAATGCAAATTGGAATATGTTGAAAAAGATAAAGGAATTTGGGTAAGATAACCATTTTCACTAGATTAATGCGGCCCAAAAGGGACAAAGGAAGCGAAGACCATCTAGACATGTCTAACTTGGTTTTATCAACAAGCGGTTGAAAGTTTTTGACAAATAAGTTATTAAACGAATTGGTGAAAAAAACACCCAAGTATTTAAATCCACCTGAAGCTATTTTAAAGGGAAAAAGAGAATACGAGATCTTACTAGCCTCGGGGTTGACAAAAAATAGTTCACTTTTTTGCAGATTTATCTTGTAACCAGAGAGATGACCGAATTTATCTAGAATGTCCATAATCACAGGCAAGGAGGAGACGGGGTTAGAAATGTACAATAAAAGATCGTCAGCATAAAGAGAAAGTTTATGAACTGAACCATAACGAGATATTCCCTCAAAACCGGTATGGCTACGAAGCCAAATAGCTAGAGGCTCTATAGCAAGATTAAAAAGTAAAGGAGAGAGGGGACAGCCCTGACGCGTCCCACACTGTAGAGAAACAACTTTTAAAATTTAACTGAGAATCTAAAATCACGCCAATATATTTTTCTTCTGATACTTGTTCTATAATCTCATCTTTAATTCTAATGTTTAATGATTCTGTTACCGGTAATTTTCTTATTGAAAATCATATGGACTTTTTTTTTTTAGTATTTAGAGTAAAAAAAAGAGGCATCAAGCCAAGCTGACACTTTCTATAAGTTTCTTGATAACTTTTCTTCGATTTCCACACAATTCCTACCAAATACATAGATGACCATGTTATCAGCATACATTTGAAGACTTGCATCAGGATACACTTCTGGAAGATCATTAATATAAATACTAAAAAGAATCGGACCCAAAATTGTTCCCTGAGGAATTCCTATATCGATATTATGAGGAACTGACTTAACATTATTAATGACAACACTTTGTTCATGACTTTTTAAATAAGAATCAAACCATAACACAGATCATTTTGATAGATTGTACTTTGTTATGTTTGACATTAAAATATTATGATTTATGGTATCAAATGTCTTTTTCAAATCCAGGAATACTGCACCAACTTTGAGTCCTTTATCAAGTGACCGCTTAATATTTTCTAATAATAAGCAAGTAGCTGTTTCTGTAGAATAGTCTAAAACCAAATTGTAAAGGGTGTAAAAGATTATTATTCTCCAAGTGATGCAAAAATTGTTCTGATACAACCTTTTCCAGCACTTTAGAAAGAACTGGAAGAAGACTAATTGGTCTATAGTTAACCATATCATCTGAATTCCCAGGTTTGAAAATAGGCTTTACCAATGCTTTTTTCCCCCCAACTACCAGGCCCAGTTCTGATAAAAAGATTAATTAGATAAGTAAGGGGCTTAACTAAAGCGCTTCCATTTTTAATTTTTTTTTTTTAAAAGACAGTGTCAAGATTATATATCTTTAGAATATGTAGCATTTAATTAATAATTCTCATAATTACAGATTGATCCACTTCCTGAATTTCAAATAATTTAACATTATCCTCTATATTCTCAAATTGATTAGCATCTTCGTCCACGTCTATGTACTACCTATCAACTTCAACTTTTAAAAAATTAGATGCAAGATCTTTTACCGATTGAATGATGAACCCTTGTGCATCAATAAAAAAAAGTTACACGTAGGTCCATAGTTGACAAAAATGTCCATGTCAAAAAAAACGGTCACACAAATTGGAAGCTTGGGAGCACTGACTTAAGTTTGGTCTCATTTTAAAGAAGACCCATGGCAGATTATTGCTGAAGTAAAAAAAGTTTAAAAAGTGGAAGAAAAAAAAAAGTTATACAGGTTTAAGTTTATGAAAATGATTTATGAACAATATTTTATAAATTATTTTATGAATATTTTATATATGAAACATGTTGAACTCTAAACCTGCTAGAAAATCAAAGCCATGAATCTAAACAAGTTGTGTTCCAAATTTGAGGTTGATATCTCAAAAAATGAGCTTTCAGTAAGATTTTGTTTGGGCGCAGTACCAAATTATTCTTATTGTAAGAAGCAAACTCGCTTGGTAATACAGTGGTTGGATTTGTGATTTGCAGTAGAGTTTCTCTCTCTCAATTTTTACAAGAACACACGTACACACACAATTTTTTTTATGACACACATACAAACCACACTCTGACATCTATACCAACACACTCACACAATTATAGCTGCATTATTTTCCAATTGGCTCTATAATATGCAGCAGCAGAAAACAGGAATAAAGCAAGTATTTGCTTTATAGACCCTTTATAAACCAAACCTGAAAAAATGGTAAAAAATTACATTTTGAAGCCTTGCCAATAGAATGAAAGCCTATTAACAAAAATTGCATCATTTTACAGCTAAATGGCACTGCCATTAAAAGTAGCAGTTTTAATGGGTTTCAGTGGGGACATTTTTGTCCAAACGGTGCTGAGTGGTTCACTTTTTTGTACCTAGTGTAAAATAGATTTATTAAAGGAAATGAGGGTGGAATATTAAAATTCCAATAAAAATACACACCTGAGCCAAAATTTATGCAGTTAGCATTAACACAGGCAAAATTATATATATATATAAAAAAAACTAAAATGAACAAAAATATCCATAAGGGTGCACATTAAAATACAAAATTCCTAAGTTACTCGATTTCTCAGTCCTTTAAACAACTGCGAGTCTATTTCATGTCTAGTTTTAAGAAAAGTCTTTAAGGCATGATCTCTTTGTTTCATTAATTGACATATTGTATTGTTTATCCAAGGAAGCTGTATTTTTCTATGTGATTTCTTCCGACATTTAATAAATTTATCTACAATACGACTAATATTAATCATAAATTCATCACAACATTTATTTACTTGATTATGTTGTAAAACTTCATTCCAGCTTATTGCCATTAATTCCTTCTCAAATTGAGCCTGGTCTTTACGAGGAATCTCAGATTTTACTAATCCATCATGATTATTGTGATACTTTACTAATCGTTTTTTAAAAAGTTTTCTAGTGGTTAATACCATATTATGATTAGACAAACCACAAACTAAATTATACGTTTTTGTTATACGTTCAGGTTTATTCGAAAATACCAGATCTATTAATGTTTGAGTTTTCCGACTAATACAAGTGGGTCCACTGATCATCTGTTAACCAATTTATATTAAAATCTCCAAAGACAAGTACTTCACAGTTACTTTTAAAACACTTAAATAATTATTCTATAATATTATCATAAAACGTAACCGAACATCCTGAAGATGGGTTATACAATACTACAATATTAAATTCCATACATGGAGAAAGAGAAACATTTATACACAAAGATTCCATTGAAACGTTTTCAGGTAATGGAATCTCTGTAGATTTAAATTACTCCTTAATGTATATTAATACACCACCACCTCTACCTGTAACTCTATCTTTTCTAAAACACGTATATCCTGGAATATCAACCATACTAGTTAAAATATTATCATGTAACCATGTTTCGCTTAAACATAAAAAATCAAGATCCAGTTAGCAAAGTTCTAATTTCAAAATAAGACTTCTAATATTTAAATGTCCTCCAAAGATTCATCTAGGTTTCACTGTGGGATCCAAGATAACTTTTGCATGGCTGACTGTTTGAAAAGATAAGTTCTGATGTTGTTTAGAAGCATCATATGCTAGATGTATTTTTCCATTGGCGACATTCTCGAGGTCGGAGCTGTTGTTAAAGCAGGTCTGAGGAGTAGCTGCCACGATGTTAGTTATTTTCACTCCGCTCCGCGCAACACGCAACTGCAATCCGGATTTCCAGCCGACTCGTCCGGCACTCCACGCTGCAATGGCAGCAGGCCAAGCTAACCTGAGAACGTTCCACCATATTGCCAGCAGACATGCCAGATCCAAAAGGAACACTATTACATCCACCCATCAGTGCCGTAGGATCTGGTCCAACTTGCCGACATCAAAATCCCTCCACCAACGCTCCAGCTTCGGGGCCCAGTCTCTCACAATCCACCTGAGCCACGCAGTCACACAGCAGAATCCAATAATCAAACCGCAGTCCAAGCTCCTCATCCCAGCAGCCCAAAGCTCCTGCCGATCCATCCACAAGTGAATCAACGCCCATTTCGTGGCCGAACAGCTCAAATGAACAATTACCGCTCTAATTATTCGAAGTAGCCAAGGTGTGTAAGCTGTATATCTCCCGCCAATAGGATCAAAAGAGAAAAGTATATTGACACGTGTAAGTCATCCATATTGATTCGACTGGAGTTCATCTTCGCATTTGTAGCTATACGTGCCAATTTGTATTTCAAGGTGGAACAATAAATTGCAAGCTGACCATGTCCAAAATAATTCAGTTGTTGCTCATTTATTTGTGGTTCGCCAAAAGCGAAAAAACATAGACCAACAACTCGACCAACAAGTTGTGTACAACAGAGATTTGTGTCAGAGAAAAATAACATTATGTCCAGAGTTCAGAATTTGTGTACAATTAATATATGATGCATCATTTCATTTCATTTGTAATTTTTTTTTTTTTTTGGTGTCTTACTGAGGACTTCACATTAATACCCGTGGCAGAAACAGAGAAACAAATCGAGACATAATTAGCGAAGCTGCTGTTCCAACCAAACAAAAATGATTTGTTCAACCCAAGCTAAAGAATAATAATAATGTACATTTGATCAGATATAACTGCAGTACAAGATTATAAGATGCATTATGTGAATGCTTGGCTAAAGAGATGTGTGTTTAATCTAGATTTAAACAGAGAGAGTGTGTCTGAACCCCGAACGTTATCAGGAAGGCTATTCCAGAGTTTGGGAGCCAAATGTGAAGAAGCTCTACCTCCTTTAGTGGACTTTGCTATCCTAGGTACTACCAAAAGTCCAGAGTTTTGCGACCTTAGAGAGCGGTTTGGATTGTAGTGTGGTAGAAGACTAGTTAGGTTCGCAGGAGCTAAACCATTTAGGGCCTTATAGGCAAGTAATAATATTTTGTAACTGATACGGAACTTGACAGGTAGCCAGTGCAGAGACTGTAAAATTGGGGTAATATGATCATATTTTCTTGACCTGGTAAGGCCGCTGTAGCTTGTTTATTGAAGATGCAGGACAACCAGCTAGCAGTGCATTACAATAGTCCAGTCTAGAGGTCATGAATGCATGAACTAGCTTTTCTGCATCAGAGATAGGTAGCATGTTTCGGAGCTTGGCAATGTTTCTAAGATGGAAGAATGCTGTTTTTGTAACATGGGAAATATGATTGTCAAAGGACAAGTTGCTGTCTAATATAACACCCAGATTTTTGACTTTAGAGGACGTAACAGTACATCCGTCTAGTTGCAAATTGTAATCTAAGAGATTCTGTGTACTGTTTTTTGGTCCAATAAGTAATGTCTTTGTCTTATCTGAATTTAATAGGAGGAAATTATTGGTCATCCAATCTTTTGCATTTTTAAAACAATCTATTAGCTTAGATAGTTTAGAAGTTTCATCTGGTCTTGTTGAGATATATAGTTGAGTATCATCAGCATAACAATGGAAAAAAAACAATGCATTCATTGATTCGCACACTAATGTTACTGAAGTTATTAGCTAGATATGTTGGCCTGAGAAAGTCACCATACTGTTGACTATGAAAGATGCTTGGGAAAGTTGACTGATCTGTCACTGCTCCCCGGGCCGTAGCTGGGGTTTGCGGGGCCCTGGTGCAGGTTGTACCTGTGGCCCCCGTTTGAAATAGTTTGATATATGTTTGTTCTATGTATTTATTTGTGCTATTTACACAATGTTTACGTTTTTCAAGTTTGTAGGTGTCCAGTACAGAAACTGAATAATCAAATATAAAATAGCATTGCATATTCCTAACTGTATAAATTAAATATAGATTAATTTTTGTTAAACTACAAAGTAGTTCAGTAAAGAGTTGTGAATGATTTTTTTTCTGATTTAATTTCTTGGATTAACATTAAGGACACTGACAGCAGCTAGTAAATTAGGCACGATCACTTTAAGAGACAATACATCCAATATACACATCAGATTTTTTCCTCAACTGTTTACGTTCACTTAAGTTCATGTTTGCTCTCTATGTGCACTGATCACGGCGCATGAGTACTCATTTGAGTTTTTCCGTGTCCTGTGTTTGAATGATTATAAACTCTTTTGAATGTTTAAATGGGAAAGGCATAAAAAACACATGCAAATGATAAGCTCTCATGGCGGCGTGCAGCAGTGGCGCATTTTTTGTATGGCCTCAGCCAGTCAGATGAAATGAAAGAGCTGCGCAATAGCACTAGTCATCAACAGAAACACACTGTGATTTTCAAAAAGTCAGTGCTTCGATTGCAACACAGATGGGGTGAATTTATGAATTAACATGTTAAAGTTCTGTCACAAATATGTTGTTACGTATCCTCGTGCTTTTTTAAGTGGGTATACGGAAATCCTTGACCTTTGCTAGTAGGTATACACCGTATACCTGTGTATCACGTAGACTACACCACTGCTGAGGACTAGTATTTGGGGGCCTTAAGCAGAATTTCAGAGTGGTTACAGAGAAATGATAGATGCCCATGGATAACCTGTACTGTACTGGTTACTGTACTGAATCAGTGTTAGTGAATCACGGGCTCTATGCAGCTGCAGTTCTTTTATTTTTAGTGAACAAAGTGTATAAAATTCATAAAAGTAGTGATCATCCCAATAATAAATAAATAAAATTATTGATGATAACTCTTCAATATTAAACAAATGTGCATCTTTTTTAGATGTTCCTAAAGCTTCTGAAAGAGTTATTTGATATTTTAACATTACTATTGTGTCCTGTGTACAAATCTGCTAGTTCTATAGGATTTTTAATATCAGATTAAGTGCTAAAACAGCATTGCATTGTGTGTGTGTGTTCTTTTTCAGTGAGTGATCTGAGGATTGTGCTGATAGGAAAGAATGAATCAGAAAACAGACGAGTGGGAAACACTATACTGGGTACAGAAGCATTTAACAGAGAAACTTCATCTTATTCACAGCAGCACAGTGAGAGAATCAGTGGAGCTGTGGAGGAGAGACACGTCTCAGTCATCAACACTCATCTGCTCCAGCTTAATCTCACACAGCATCAGATCACACAGAGAGTGAGAGAGTGTGTGTCTCAGTCTGCTCCAGGACCTCATGTGATTGTACTCGTACTGCAGAATAAGAACTTCAGTGAGAACGACAGACAGAGAGTGAAAACTCTGCTGAACCTCTTCAGTGAGCAGGCCATGAAACACACTGTAGTGCTGACTACAGATGAAGAGACACGCGGATTCATATTCAGTTCTAAGAATAACTCTATTCATGATTTAATAAAGGAGTGTGGAGGAGGACATCTACAGTTTAATACAGTAAACACAGGATGGCACTCTGAGTTATTCAGAAAGACAGAAGAGATACTCAAGAAAGAAGAATTTCTTATCTGTGACATGTATGGGGATGGAGGTGGAACATCAGTGGATGGAGATCAGAGCAGATCAGGAGCTTCAATCAGAGGAGAAGATGAAGAGAAGAAAGTTTCTGATCTCACTGAGAGCACAAAAACAGGACGTGATGGAGGTTTGTCAAAATCCTTTTTTTTCAGGATAATACCTCTAAGTATATGATCATAAATTACTGTTTTGTCCTTTTATAGTTACTGTGCAGCAGTAGAGACAGAAAATGACAGAGAAAATGAGGAGCACTACTGTGTGACTTGAACTACTGTTTATTTTAACTGATCTGTTTTGTTTTGGTTGAAAAACTAACAAAAAAGTAGATATTTTTGAATAGAGTATTAAGACATTGACAGAAAAACAAAGAATGCTTTTGCGTTCATTCATGTTTTTCTTTCTTTATTTATTTTGGAGCTTGATGGTAAAATCATCATTCCACTTTTGAAGTGGGTAAATTATAATATAATTGTCAGTTTTGAGTGAACTATTCCTCTAAAGGCTGTGATTGCAGACAGTCTGTTAGTACGTGTCAGATATACATACGTATATACAAAGTCTGTAAAGTATTGTAATGAAGCCTTCAGTCTATAAAAGATTTTATTGTAATTAATATATTTTACAGTATAATATTTTGGTTGTTTTTTAATGAAGTATACATTTGGTAGCAAATCTGAGCTAAATCTATGGTTTCTAATGAATGTTTTCAGTGAGGACTACTAGGAAACCAAAGCTGAACATTGTGCTGTGTGGAAATAATCCAACACTCAAGAACTCAGTGTCTAAAATATTTAGAGGGGTAACGAGTAAACCTCGGAAAGAAAGAAGTAAAGAGTGTGTGAAGAAAGAAGGAATGATTCATGGTCGTCAGATCAGTTTAACAGAGCTTCCAGATCTCTCTCATCTCTCAGAGGAGGAAGTGATGCGGGAGACTCTCCGCTGTCTGTCTCTCTCTGATCCTGGAGTTCATCAGTTCATCCTCGTTACTGCTGTCTGTCCACTTACTAGTGAAGACAGAGCAGAAATGGAGAAGATTAAAAGAATATTTTACTCACAGGAGCACTTCATGGTGTTTTTCATCACTGAACTCACTGTTGATAAAAGTGTGTCAGATTTAGTAGAATCCACAGAATCTCAGAGCGTTGTGAGTCTCTATGGGAGCTGGCACAGTGTGATGGGGTTAAAGGACCAGAGAAACTCTGAGAAGATCTCAGACCTGTTTGATCGTATAGAGAGCATGAAGACTGAACCCTATTCTCTTCAGACATACATGACAGCTCCAGAGAAGAGAGTCAGACATGAACTAGAGGAGAAACTGAGAGTGAGAGACAATGAAATCAAAGAGTTACAGCAGAAGATCAAGACACTGGGTGAGTGCATTCATTTATCTCTATGAATAAAGCATCTGAGAATACAGTAATAAACTTACAGGTTATTTACAGTACAGAACATCTACACTTGGTCAACCAGACATGAATAAATACCCTTTCATACATAAGCTACCTATTTCAAGGAGAAAAATGGACTCAAAATTATCATCTTAAACCTTTTTTTTGTGAGTAAATTTGTTGAAAACTTTGCAATTAATGACCGGCTAAGGTCTGTAATCTCTAGACAGCACCAGACCCTAAAGGTTGAAATACACTACAAGACTTTTGCCCAGATTTTTAAAGTCTCTTCAGATTTTAAAAGTCGTGTTTATTCCAGCCTTAAGTAACTTACTTCCGTTGCTGTGATGCTCTGCTACTTTTACTGCCAGTTTTAGCTCCATCGTTTTTCTTTTTACCTTCAGTCTTTTCTTTAAAAAGTAAAATGTAAGATCAGTGGGATTCATGTCGGGTAACTAATATAGATTTCCTTTAAAAAGTCCTTTTTGTTTCCATCACTTTGATGCAAGTTGATACAGTATATGGCTTGCTACTGTATATCAGCAATATCACCACATTGCACAGATTCAAAATTCAATGTGCTCGACAAATGAATCAAAGCAACAGAAATCGCTATAGAAATAGAAATACTACACAATGTGTACCTATATGAATAAAACACGTTTGTCAGATTTTAATTGAAAGTATTATTTTTGCCGCTTTTCTTATACACCAGTGTATTTAACACACTTACAAACATCAGTGTGTATTTAACAAATGTCTTTTTTTGCTAGTAATTAATTTAAATGTCTGAAACCTAAATTAAATTTGATGTGGTTGAAAGCACAGAATAGTTGTGATATTGGCTATGAAAAGCACTGAGCACGTCTCTGGCTCAGCGCCAGACAAAGAGTTTGAAAGTAGCAGTGAATGTTGTAAATATACCGGTGATGGTTCACATCGAATGGTTAAAATCGACGCGGTTACTCTGATTACTCTGTTACTGCTCCATTGTTTCATTCATATTTGAAGCCGGAGGTGCTCTCATGCAAAAAGCTCAAAACAGACTCAACAGTCAACTTATGACGTGCCAGGGAATCCCTAATATGGACAAAGGCATCCAGCGATCACTGTGGCTAAGCTGAATAAAAAATGTGAAGACAATACATGCAAGATTGCTACAATATATGGTTTATATGTGTTTTTTCAAGTCATCTCCAGGTAATAAAACAAAGTATCTGAATAATGCAGTGCTAACTGAAATAGTATTTATTACTGTAGTCTATAGAAACTATAAAATATATTTTCTGCCTCATTCTGTGATAACAATGGAAAAAGGTATATGAACAAATCATAAATTTGCCATTAGGAAAATATAGGAAAAAATATTACAGAATACAAATTACTGGTAATTGTCCAGCAGTGTATTTGATTTCTTAGCCAATTAAAAGTAAGATATAAGATACTACTACTACTACTACTACTACTACTAATACCTGTCAATTAGCTAAAAAAAAGTATTACATTTGACATTTCTGTCCCCCTCTCTTCTGAAATGATGGCTACGCCCCTGTCCCCGCACATAACATATTGAAGATCAGTATTATTAAATTTCTGTCATGACAACTCTTGGAGGGATTGGCATGGTAATGTACAGGTCCTTCTCAAAAAATTAGCATATTGTGATAAAGTTCATTATTTTCTGTAATGTACTGATAAACATTAGACTTTCATATATTTT